>CATIWO010421209.1:0-15764 GCA_949673435.1 Macaranga tanarius
TTTTGGTAGTAAATAATTTTATTAAGAGTTTTATGTATTTAGAAACTAATATTATTAATAAAATTTAAAATATTAGTAATAAACCAATCAAACCGAACTATAAATATATATAAAATTTTAGAATATACTAGAGTTCGGTTCAGTTTGGTTTAATATATTTTTTTGTTCTAAAAACCGAATTAATATTTTATTTCTGAAAACCGAAAGAACCGACTGGTTCGGTTCAATTTTTCGGTTTTCAGTTATTTTTGCTCACCCCTAACTGCACAACCTAACCCACACAATTGTACCTAAAAGTGATTGGTTTTGATTAGCAGAACTTAAAAGCAGACATGGTTGTGCATCGTAAAGAGCTGATATTTAGTTTTAGATTTTTTATTTATTTTGTTATTTAGAATAATTATTTAATTAGTGATAATTATGTATTTATCTAGGATTTTATTTTATTTTGTTAGTTTCCTACTTTAATTAAATTTTAGCTAGGATTTGAAGGCTTGTACTATAAATATGTAATGTTAGGGTTTTATAGGGAGACTTTTTATGAATTTTTATTAATTGAATTAAAACTTTTACTTTATTTTGGTCTTTGAATTGAGGCTTGATCTTTAGATCTTTGGATTAAGACTTATTTATTTTCATAATCAAACGAATTTTGATTATTTCATGCTACACACTCTTGAAGACACCAAATATTATGCCCACTTGAGAATTTGAAATTTAGGGTGGATCAGCCACTAAATAGAGTGTCACCTTGTGCATGTATATTTTTTAGGGCTCTTTTTGACATTTTTGTTAACCATCCATAAGTAACGCTGCATTTTTTTTTCTGAGCACAGAGGCTTAAAGGCCAAAAACTAAAACATCAAACAAAAAACGTGAGACCCCAACTCTTTCATCCTGCAAAAGAAACCTAAGTGCACCAGGACTGCTTCAGTGGTGAACTCCTTGACCATGATGCTGTAATTGAGATACTATCAATGTGTTTAAATGGGAAAAAAATCACTTGAAGGCTTGTCAAATCTGATAAATACAAAGAGCAGAAATTCATTTCCATGTTATAAGAAAGTTTCTGTAAGAAAATTGTAGTTAAAGCTGAGGCCAGTTTCTGCTGGGATGAGGTTGAAACATGAACATCAGTCAAAACTCTTAGATCCACAGAGAAGTATATATCAAATTCAGTCATATCTCTATGATGTACACCTGACCGTATTGCATTGAGTTTCTCCTGCAAATTCAATATGACAGATTTTATAAATGGATCAATGATAAAACATATCATTACCTGAACATATTGCATTGAGTTTCTCAAATAAAATGCTAATGCTGTTCTGCATATTATGGCTCTGAAGCTAGTGGTGAGGGTACCTTTTGTATTGAATATAACCCACAAAAGCAATACCACAAAGAGCCACAATCCCAAGGAAAATTAGTAGTCCAAATGCCCAACTGGGCATCCTGCTATGATTTCTTTCTTGTGAGCTTGCATCACTCAGCTGAATGCAGCTTCTTAAATTACAGGGCTCTTCCCTGCCTGGCTGCCATTAATTGAAAAAATGGAATAAAAACCATTTAGTGTCCAAGAGTTGGTTTTTGGTTACAAATTAGATTTATATTACTAAACAGGTGAGCATGATTGAAAAAGAATATAGTAGATACTAAACAACTAACAGTCAGACTTATGTGGGGTGCTAACAGATGATAATAAAAGAAAAATACATGTAGGTATCAAATAACTAACAGTCGTGACTCTTATGAAATTTTAAGAGACAACAATACAAAAAAACATATAATAAATACTAAACAACTAACAATTGTGACTCTTATGGGTCCTAACAAGCGAAAATAAAAGAAAAATATAGTGGGTTCTAAACAAATATATATAATTTTATAGTCTTGGTTTTGTTTAATTTAAGAATTACATAGATATCACTACCATGCAAACAGGTTGTTAGGCTTTTATTGGTTCTTACCATTTCTTCTGAAGAGCACTTATGATCATATACTGGATAATCTGGGACCAATGTATCTTTAAATACTGCATAACATTCCACATCCCGGTACCTAATCCCATCGCCACAAGGAGATGAGCAAGGCTTCCATGATCCAACAACCCATTTAAAAACTTCTGAATGACAAACAAGATAAGAAAATATTGAATGTCAATCGCAAATCATAACAACTTAAAGAAGCTGTTGAAAGAAGAAGGCAGGCATGCATGTACCTTTTGGTCGTGGCTCTATAAGTAGCTTTGCACCACTTTTGCAGTAACCTGATTTTGGTTCATCAGAATGTATGTGGGGATCAGAGCAGTCTGTGCAACAAATATATTCATCACCAGTGTCCACTTTAGAGTCACATTTGGAGCACCGATCTTTCGTCACTTCTGGAGTTTCTGCTTAAGAATAGCAGCAGAAGAGGAAACAATATTCTTGTAAGAATTGGAACAACTTTTGAAAATCAAGACTAATTAAAAATTGTCACCAACATATCACATGATACTGGAAGAATTTATGTATGAAGAAATAGATGTTGAGAGGGTTTTGTCCCTTTAATTACAGGGTCCACTGGGCTCAATCTAAATTAGTTGGAGCAGCCGGAGATAATTATAAAAAAATTGTCACCAACACATGGTACAGGAAGACTTGTCTTTTTCTACAACTTATCTGAAACAACTATCTAAATATTTAGAGCTATTAACTAGAAAAATTGAACTGAAAGCACTACATTGAGATACAGACTGATATAAAAACATAGAGTGGCTCAGAATGCACAATTTATAGATGGTTATCAACAAACATGTACAAAAGAACTGCTTATAATTATTTACTATGTTTGAACCACCTGTATGAAGTCAGAATTTGAACTTCCATTGTTTTCCTGAAATTAATTTGTGTTGGAAGAAAGCAGCTGACCTGGTATGCAGCAATAAAAACGTGCGTAGTATGGAGATGGGCAAGAGGAATATTCTGGCTCTGGACATGACCCCTTACAGTCACCTGAGTGATCAATAATTGCATGGCCCATTCCACAATCTCCCCACCATCTGTCTTGACAAGAAACATTCCAGTAGCACCCTGATTTTACATACATGAAAGGAACAACCTGAATTATCTTAATTCCCCACAGGTCTAAAGTCCTATCCGGCAACAAGACCACAAAGACTAGAGCATAAATTTTCCAATAGAGGAACGCATATATACACACACGATTATCTAGCAATTCAGCAAGAACAAACCAAATTCCTGTTGCTCAAAAATCAGTTAACTATATACTTAAATCGATTTTTTTTTTATTCATTCAAGGCAAAAAAAAAAAAAAGCCAGATACTGTAATCCTCAATTCTTATAAATTCCACCATAACAACATAGAACATGAAACTTAACATTGCTTCTTTTCTCTGCTGACAATTTTCTCTGCCACCCAAAAAAGAAAAGAATGCAAAAGGCCAAAAGGCCAAAAGGGTGTATGTAGAGGCTTACCATGAGAAGGGATGTTAACTCTGAGAGAGACAACTGGTGTAATAAGGGTGCAAAGAATGATCAGACACCATTTCTCCTTCCCCATCAATCTTAATTAACTTTCCTGAAAAAGAAAAAAAGTGGCAGAAACCTTACATTATAATATTATAACACTAAATAATAATAATAAAGGCCAGTCTGGAAATTACAGTAGTGGTCATGTCCATTGACAATTATGGTGAGAAGGGATTGATTTTTTAGTGTATAATATGTCATGTTTCAGGTTTAAGGAGTGATTTGTTGCGTTGACATGAGATGTATACTTGAGTTGTGTTGTGGTTAGGCGATAGCTAGAACGCGATCAAATGGAATAAGCATTGCTTAGTTTGACTTTTGGTTGCTAAACAGAACACTTGACGACGACTTGTCATGTTTCTTCTTGCTGTTTATGGATGGGAGACTCGATCGGTTGACCTGCTCATCCCCAGCTGAAAAATTAACTCCCCCATTATTATTATACAGTAATAATTTATATATTTTTAAATTAATTTATGAGGCAATCGACATTATAGTTCCTCAGATAATAGATGATATAAATTTTTAAAGTTTTTTTTTAATTTATATAATAAGATAATTTTTGGAAAAGTTTCAATGTCAACTGAAATTATAATTCTTTTAATTTTCGATTTTTTTTAAAAACAATATATCAGATATTGATTAATAAAAAGAGAAAATTTCTCTTTTCAGCGGGTAGAAGGTTGATATTTTTATTTACGTTGCAAATTGGAATCGTGATGTATGCAGTACTATTAATTAAATTAAGTTATTAGAAAACTTTTACTTTCGGTACTAAATTTAATTAGATTAATTAGACTTCAGTAAATTTTGGATATTAATAGTTTATACTAACAAAATATATATTAAAATATGGGAAGCCAGTAATAGACTATAATTTCTAAAAAACTTTCAATCTCTTTTGACAGTCTTTGAGTTCTCTCTCTTTTGACAGTTTTTTATTCTATTTTATTTTGTCTTCTTGCTGCTTTTTTTTTTGTTTTGTTCCCATGGATCGATTTCGAGAGTTATCTCTCAATGATGAGAATGCCCCGGGAGGAGTTATAGTGGATGAGGGTGATGATGATCTGAGTCTGGATTGGCAATGGTGTTTTGTGGGGCGCTTTTTGACTACCAAGACAATCAATTTCAATGCCATGCAAGACACTTTAGCTTCGGTGTGGCAACCCGTTTGTAGTATGTATGTGAAAGATATTGGTCCAAATCTATTTCTTTTTCAGTTTAATCATGAGATGGATTTCTTAAATGTTACTGAGAATGGTCCTTGGACTTTTGATAACCATCTTCTTGTTTTTAAAGTCTTAGACTCTTCTGATCGACCTGCTACTGTTCCTCTTTTTGAAGCATTTTTATGGGTGCAAATACATAATCTTCAGATAGGTTTCATGTCAGAAAAGGTAGCGAAGATTGCTGGTAATTTCATTGGAAATTTCATCAAGTCTGATGAAAGGAATTTTCAGGTTAGTTTCGTGACTTCATACGAATTCGGGTGGCTATTGATGTTCGTGAACCATTGAAACCGGGCATGAAAATAAAAAAGGCAGGGGGTGAATGGATGTGGCTTCGGTTTCTATATGAGAGGTTGCCTCCCTTTTGTTTTACTTGTGGTAGAATTGGGCACAGTGATAGAAGTTGCACTCTGATCTTTAATGGAACAGTTAACCTAGCTGAAAAACCTTTTGGTCTATGGATTAGGGTGCCTTCCCGTAAACAACTCCAGAAGCTTACTATTGGTGAATGATGGTTGTGTAAGAAACGTGCTGGTCATCCGGTAGAGGTAACGACGACGGATATGGGGTCCAATGCAGGTGGGATGAATTTGGCAATATCGTTGATTGGGCATGCTTCAATGGGAGTGACGGTTAAGGAAAAATGTGGAGCTGATCGTGGGATCCAATTTTCTGGTCTTAAGGAAAGTGGAGAGGTTAGTGGAGTAAAAGAAGGATAACTAACTGTGGTTACTTCTGGGAGTGGTAAAGATGTGGGCTATAATATCTCACCACCTGATATGGATATGACAAAAGCTAATATGGGAGTTATTTTTGTGGATCAAAAGCGACGTTGGGTTACTGAGGCTGTAAGTGACCTTTCTATGGAAACATATGAGCTTGAGATAGCCCATGAATTTATTGGCCCAAAAAACTTGTATCAGGTGGGTTCTGGTTGCCAGGCCCTCCAGGGACCATGAGTACATTATGTTGGAACTGTCGTGGGTTGGGCAACCCATGAGCAGTTCAAGTTCTTATGGACTTAGTCCGTGAAAAAAAGCCCGACTTTATTTTTCTTATTGAAACTTTCTGTAGTCAGTCTAAAATTTATTTTATAAAGCATAAGCTTCAGTTTGATGGTTTATTCGTTGTTAATTGGGCATAGTGGAGGATTGGCTTTCTTTTGGCGTTATAAGGCTCAAGCCCGTTTGTTAGCCTATAACAAAAACTTTGTGGATCTGGAGATTTCAAATTCTGATTTGGTTCCTTGGCATTTGACTGGTTTCTACGATTTCCCAGATAGAACTCGCCGGCGTGATTCTTGGTCTTTAATTTCCGATCTCGCTCAAAAGTCTTCTCTACCTTGGTGTTTATTAGGGGATTTTAATGATATCTGTGCTGCTTCTAAAAAATTTAGTGGTGCAATGAGACCACAGTGGTTGATTTCGGGCTTCAAAGATACTCTAGATGCAGCTGGGCTTATCGACATGGGTATGGAGGGTGGAAGGTTTACCTGTGAACGTGGTAGAGGAACGTCAAATAGGATTCAGGAGAAATTGGATCGTGTGGTGGTGACGCATAGCTGGGTGGAGCGATTTCTAGAAGCTCATGTTCTGAATTTAGGTTTCCTCTCTTCAGACCATACTCCTCTTTTGTTGGTTCCTTTTGATAAGGTCAATTATGTTCCATATTCTATGTTTTATTTTGAAAATGCTTGGCTTGTTGAATAGGGTTGTAAGGATGTGGTCTATCTTCATTGGAACAATGTTGCTTATGGGTCAGTTTTGGATAAGCTAAATGGGTGTGGCAGTGAGCTAAAAGTTTGAGGTATTCGGTTTAGGAAGAAATTTAAAGGTTGCATCAGCCGATTAAAGTAGAAACTTCATCTTTTAGAGCCAAGAAGGGATGCTACTTCCATATAAGAATTTAAGCAGACTAGAAATGAGTTATTTACAGCCCTTCATCAACATGAAGTCTATTGGCGCTAAAGAGCGAAACTTACTTGGCTATAGGAGGGTGATTTAAATACAAAATTCTTTCACATATCAGCTTCTAAATGACGTCATAATAATCTTATCTCAAAGTTACAGAATGAAGATGGACAATGGTTGGATTGGGAATCGAGATTAGGGGAACACATCCATGGGTATTTCTCGGACTTATTTTCTTCAAATGCTTCACCTAATGAAGTTATTTTCTCTATGATTGAGCCGCAGGTGTCAACTGAGCAGAATCAGTCTCTTCTTCGTGCTTTCTCTACTGAGGAAATTCGTAATGCTATTTTTGGATGGGGCCAGATAAATCTCGAGGTGCTGATGGGTTCAACCCCAGGTTCTATCAATATTTTTGGCCGTTGATTGGGAGCGATATCTCTAGAGAGTGCCTTCAATGGCTTTCAATTGGTGTGTTGCCTGACCAACTTCATGAGACAATTATTACTTTAATTCCAAAAAAGGCTTGTGGTAAAAAATCTCTCTGACCTCCGGCCAATCTCACTTTGTCAAGTCTTGTACAAGATTATCGCAAAAATAATTGCTAATCGTTTGAAGACTGTCCTTTCTTCCATAATTTCTGAGGAGCAGAGTGCTTTCATCCCTGGAAGGTTAATCACTGACAATGTAATTGTCGCTGTAAAGTTATTTCATTTTCTGAAACAAAAAAGGCAGGGGAAGTTTGGATGTGCCGCTTTGAAGATTGACATGTCAAAGGCCTATGATAGTATCGAGTGGCCTTTTCTTCAGGGTGTTATGAAGGCTTTGGGTTTTGATCAGAGGTTTATTGATTTGGTCATGATGTGTGTCTGCTCTGTTAAATATGTGGTGAGAAATGGCACTAATCATACTGATACCATTATTCCGGAGAGGGGGCTTTGCCAAGGCGATCCTCTAAGCCCCTATCTTTTCATCTTGTGCGTTGAGGGTTTGTCAGCTATGCTGCGTAGGAAAGAATCTCAGGGATGTCTACATGGTTGTGCGGTGGCTAGGAGTGACCCTAAGGTCTCGCGTCTATTTTTTGCAGACGACAGTATATTTTTCTTCAAGGCTACTAATGGTGAAGCATAGTGTATTAAGCAGGTGTTGGATGAATATACTAAGGCTTCTGGTCAACTCATTAATTTTTCAAAGTCCACGATCATATTTAGCTCTAACACATCTCAGCTCTCTCGTGATTCTATTTGTCATATCCTTGGTGTTCCAGAGGTTGCTTCACAAGACAGATATTTGGGGTTACCCCCAATTATTGGTCAGAACATGAATCACACATTTGCTTTTATTCGAGACCGTCTATGGCAGAAGGTTCAAAGTTGGCGTAAGAAGAATTTATCAAGGGCAGGAAAAGCTATTGTTTTAAAATCGGTAGCTCAGTCCATGCCAAATTATGTTATGAGTATATATGTCTTGCTGAAATCTCTATGTGATGATATTGAAAAAATTATGAATCAGTTTTGGTGGAGCTCGAGTTCGAATGGTAATAAGGGTATTCATTGGCGACAGTGGGTTGCTATGTGTAAGCCTAAAACTATAGGTGGTTTGGGTTTTAGGACTGTTCACGAATTTAACATAGCTCTTGTGGGTAAGCAGGTGTGGCACATTGAGAATAGCCCTTCTTTGCTTGTCTCGAGAGTCCTTAGGGCTCATTATTTTGTAGGGGGTTCGATTCTGAGTGCCGGGATGGGTGGCAGTCCCAATTATGTCTGGCGCAGTTTGATGGAGGTGAGGCAGTCTATTGTAAATGGCTCTCATTGGTAAGTTGGTAATTGTGAGGGAATTTTTGTTGATAGTGATCGCTGGTTGCCTGATCCGAATAGCCCGTTTGTTACTGCCCCAGTTCCTCACTCTATTGTTGGTCGTCGAGTTGTGTCTCTTATTGATCAGAATCTTCATTTATGGAATGTTGCCTTGTTACAGTCGTTATTTAATGCGAGAGATGTTGGTCTTATTTTGAAAATTCCTATCCCTCTGTGTCCTCGTATGGATGCGCTAACATGGTGTCATGAGAAGAATGGAGTTTATTCAGTAAAAAGTGCTTATAGGGCTCTTTCTTTTATTCATGATCCTGGTGGGTCTTTATTACAATACTGAGATCTTTGTGGCTTATTGAGGTTCCTCCTAAAGTTAAATTTTTCATGTGGCGCCTTTTGTCTGGTACGTTACCTTGTCGGGCTTCTCTCTCTCATCGTGGTATGGATGTTGATTTATACTGTCCAGTGTGTGGTTGTGGTATTGAAACTCCAGAGCATATTTTTGTTAAGTGTTGCTATGCATCAAATTATTGGAATAGTTCTGGCTTTGCTAGTGGGTAGGTGGCAGGTTCTAGTATTAGCGACTGGTTCTTTTCTATTATGGGGAACTTAACTTCACAAGATATAAAAAAGGCGGTTGTTATTTGCTGGGCTTTGTGGTTTAATCGTAATAAGGCCGTCTAGGAAGGAAAAGTCCTCACTTTTACAGCTCTGTTGAAGATTGTTGAGCAGCTTATAGCTCAATGGTCTCATTCCTAATCGTTACGTAAGTATCAACAGAGGGGTGTTTCTTCACCTGTTAGATATTCTATTGTCTGGCAGAAACCAGTTGATCCATATTTGAAGATCAATACAGATGCTTCTTTATTTCCTTTAGAAGGTCGTTATGGTGTTGGATGGGTGGCGAAAGATCATCATGGTAGCTTTGTTGCTACTGCTGCTCAATCTTTCGAAGGTCTAGTTGATGTGGATGTAGCTGAGGCTATGGCGATCCATGCGGCGCTATCCTGGGTTAAGAATGAGAGGTGGAATTTTGTTATCATTGAATCAGATGCACACTCTGTGGTGTAAGCTATTTGTTCTTCTGCCTCTGGTTTTTCTGCTCTTGGATCTTTGGTTCATGATATTTGCTCTCTAAAATGTTCTCTTTCAGATGTTAGTTTTCGTTTTGTGAAGAGGTCTGCGAATCAGGTTGCTAATGCTCTTGCAAGGGCGTCTGGTTCTATGTCTGATCTCCATATTTGGCTGGATTATCCTTGCCATTTTATTGTATCGTTTTTAGCTTCTGATTCTGGTTAATGAAGTTTTCTTTATCTTAAAATAAAAAATAAAAAATCTTTAAGATCTGAAAATTTTGGAGTAAAAGAAGGAAGAGATTGTATGAGCATGAGAAGAATAAAAAAAGTTTTTAAGATGATGAGGATAATTTGTAATTTATAACTAAGATATGCTTTGAAAAAAGAATAAAAAGAAACATATACCTCTCTTTTCCCTTTCTTACTTTCCCAATTGGGAATGTAAGGAAATAGCATCAAAATGTTGTGCAAAGAAATAACTTGTATGTAGTATATACTCTCCCTTCCGGTCCCACTTTGTCAACTTTTCCCTCCCAAACAAGTGTAAAAATACACTCTTTCTTTTTTTGCCTTTTAGTTCCCTTTTCCTACCCATTGTCCAAGCAAAGCGTTAAACTTATTAACACTCTCTCAAAGAAAACAAACAATAATAATAACTAGGAATATCTTTGGATTTATGTGGTATCGTTACCAAGATTTAGATGTTTATTTATTTATTTTTTCCCTTTTCTTAAAACTAAAAGAATTCTCCAAGTTATTTTCTTTCAAATTTTCCAAGCTATATCAATTTTGGCGTTATCTCTATAAGATAAGCTATGCATATATTTTAATTAACACAACAAATGAAGTTTCAAAATAGAAATGATTAGCATCAAAGCCAAATCAAAGTATAGTTGCATAAAGGTAGCATTACATGCATCCAAATAACTGCTCTTTGATTTCCATAACCATGCATATATATAGAACTAGCTACTTTCTCTTTTTCTATCTAGAACAGTAGCTTACAATCAACTGGCAAGCTAAGTTTTAGTTTCTGGCTTTTCGTTGGACTCTAAATCAAGATTGGCAAGCTGCTCTATGTTCATGGGGTAGACAATGCTGGTATCTCCGTTGAATGCCTTTTGTCCCATTAAGATGTTAACAGCTTCAGTTGGGTGGAAAGCATCCCAGAAGATGTATTGTTCCCTGTTCGGACACGGTGTCTGGAATGGAAGGCATGTCACCTGTCCTCTATTTCTCCCTATCCCGCAGCACCCACGATTGTTTACACTAAATCCTGCACGAATTTTCAAAATAATGGATGCAACCAAAGTCAATCACAAGTTTAAGTTTGCCTGTAACAAACTTCGTGTATGACAATTGCTAATATAGCAATTTGCGTACCATATGCTGGAGAGTTGGTGAGGATTTCTCGAAACATGCGAGCAACGTCAATGAAGACGAATTTTGCACCTGGTAGATTGGTATTGAAGTTGTTCATCATTGCCTTAACATTCTCATTGAATGGCATAACGAGTTGATTGACCTCTTCAGAGCATAGTCCTGCAGGGCTTTGAGCAAGGATACTTGGAATGCAACCCATTACTCCTAATCCTGCAAGTACAAATTTCCTTGCTCCAAGATTGTAAAGGGTCTGTGCTTGTTTTCATTACACAAACAAAAAGACATGGTGTTAGAAATTTCATATTTTATATTAAGTTCAACAACATACTTTATTGTGAATATTAAATTTAACAGTAATCATTTATATGGCAACGCACATGTGAACAGTTCCGCGCGTCCCATAAAATAAACTTTTTTATTCCTCTATTTTTATGAGCCATGTAAAGGCAAAAATTATAAAAGAAAGAATTTTATCATTTTTTATCTGCTGCATATTGCGGACTACAACATATAGCACAACTACGATCCTAAATTTAACATTTGAATGTCATACATCGAGTAGATAAAAAATTTCCTAATTAATTGAGACTAGATAGGACTTGTAGGATAATTAAAAAGGGAAAATAAAAGTAAAAGGAAAATTACCGTGAGCTGCTGAGTGTACTGTTGAACCAAGAGATTAGCATATTGTTGGCCATTGTATTGATTCTTGGTAGGGTAGTTCGGCATGAGATAGTTATTAAGGTAGTCATTACTACCCATTCCCACAAAGAAAATGCTCTTTCCAATTGCCCTAGATACATCAACAGCCCCAAGATTACCTGTAATCTGATCAAGCGTGTTTTGGAAGTTGCTTATCTGCTGATTGAATGGTATGCGGCCCACCTGATCAAACAAAATGAAAATTAGCCAAAAATGTTATATGGCAATGAATGCATGGTTAATTTGGTCAACTATTGGCCTTAGGGGGCCAACTAGAATCCTTCATTGCTACATCTTGTGATAGCAATGAATATAAATCAAAGGGTCATTCAATGTTATGTTTGTCTGTCACACTCCGCGCTCCATAGACAGTACTTCTTTTGATAACAGCATTTAAGAGGATGCTACCCTAAAAACACATGAAAATGTCGAGTGGTGTTTTTCTTCTTTTAAATGGTCCTTTAAGCCAATTGCAACTCGGAAAGGATAGGTCATAGACTCAGCTTTGAAAAGCGAAGCAGTTCAACACTATTAATCCTAAGTTGATATTTGGCTAAATTTGTACTTGATAACAATTATTTTTTTTTTCAAAAATATTGATTACAAATTTGAGGTGATGCATGTTAATATTTATGTATTGTATTAAATAGATAGATAAATCATAAATGTTTTTAATATTTTACACTGTACATTTATAATTATAAAAAATATACTTGTTATTTATCTATCATGGTGTGTTGCATATACCTTGAAAAAAAAAATATATATTTTTAAAGTTTTTACTTTTTTAGGTAAAAATGAATATATTTACTGAAAAGTTTGATTTTCTAGTAACATTCTTTTAGAATTAAAACAAAACAACTTTTTTTTTTGTCAAAACTATGAAAAAAAAAATTTCCATAATTTTTTTTTATTTTTTACATATTTTTTTCCTGTATCTTATCTCTTTCTCACTATTTCTATTTTTTTCTCACCTTTTCTCTCATTTCAATTGATTCTATCATATAAATAATAAAATGATTTTGAGAAAGAATTCAACATAAAGCATAAAAAAAGGTTTTCTATAAATAAAAAACTAAAAGTAAAAAATTGATAATCAACACAAAGTGTGGTTTTGATGCTTACAAAATTTCTACCAGTGATATCGAGTATTCCAGCAGCAGCAGAGGCATAGTTCAGTCCATGAAGCACATCATCCCCAGATGCCTGAGAATATGCAGGAATTAGAGGAAGTCCTAGCATTTCAGCTGCATTTGCATGCACAATCAGACCCAAATAAATTGATCAATTATCAGCATATAATAACAAATATCTCAAATAAAAAATTTAGGTGCGCTCATATATCATAAGTAACCATAATGTTTGCTTTAAATTCCTTTCTTAAATTTATAAATTTATCAAAAAATTTGCTTTCTAAAATGCAACTCTTAATCGAAAATTTGCATATATATAAACATATAACAGTTAATATGAAGGCTGCATGTCATTATTGTAGATCACACATCCACAGATAAATAAGAAAACATGAAGTTGTCAAAATTTTTCATTATTTTTTAATCTGAAGCCTTCTTAGATGGCTTTATTTGAGCTTTAAAAAAGAACCAAACATTAAAAAGCAGAAAACTAAAAGCGAAAAGGGCTCAAAGCTAACAAGGTGAAATCTCCTGCATATGAAGAAGGAAAAAAATCCCTGAGTAGACACAAATAACTAAATTTTTGTTTTGTTGATCAAAATTCTTTTGAACAATTAGACTATAAAAAAAATATATTCTATTTTATAGTTATAATAAAACAAAATATGTGGGACAATATGTTCAATGTCCATTTATTTATTTTTTGGTTGGTACAATATGTTCAATTTCATTAGACATTGAACCACCTAAAAAGAGAGTTGGTGGGAAAAGAAAGAGAAAAGCAAAACTGCATGTCTAATCTATGTTGGAAAAATTCCCTTTCAAATAGATTTGTTTGATTGAGGGTCAAAGCAAAAGGACAAAGAAAGGACTATAATTTCTAAGTTGTTACCTCTTTTCGATCTAAGCTATAACAGAAACTAAAAAAGTTCAAAAAAAAAAAAAGGCAAAATAAACATAGAAACGAAAATGCAAAATCAAGTAAATAAAACATATAAAAATCCAAGAACAAATTAGAAGATAATAAAGAGAGAAAGAGATGAACCTATTTGATCAACCATGGTGTAACCATTAGAGAAACGACCAGTCGGGCCACCATTAAAGTCAATACCATAAGGAAAATAATTAGCTTTAGCAAAGGAAGGAAGATTATTATTATTCCCATTATCAATAAGAGAATCTCCAAAAATAAACATTGCTGGCACCATTTCTCTTCTTCTCATTCCTCCAACTGGCCCAAATGGATCTACATTTTGCCCTAACCCTACCCTCATAAGAACCGTCAACACCACCACCACCCACCATGAAAACTTCTTTAACATAGCCATTAGAGATGGAAAAAGAGAAATGGGTAGTGAAAATAATGTTAATGATCGATGATGATGATCAAGTTGTGTCATGAGACTGTGAAAAGTGGAATGAGGGTTTTAATGGAGAGGAGAGGTTAAGGTGGGTAGTTGAGTTGAAGTAAATGAATTCATCTGTTTTCTCCATTGCAGTAATTGCACTCATCATCTGATACATGTAGTTATGCAACCCAAGAACAATGCAGTTGTAAATACAATTAAAGCTTTTTCTACTCCAAATTAAATGTACTTCCATTACATATTGCATGTTGATGCTGCCTTGCCCCATTTTGTTTCCCTTTAATAATTAAACATTGAGTATGCATGATCTCCTTCATTTTTTACTTTCATTTTCTTTTTCATTTTTATCCACCATCAAGGGTCTTAACATTAAATAGAAGAATTTTTTTTTAAAAAAAAAATTATTTATCCCAATTTTCCTTTATTAATCAATGGCAACTTTATTTAGCAATAATATATATCCCCTTCAATATCGGATAAGCCATGTCTATGCTAGGAATACCCTTTCGACATTGCATGAGCTACATGGATATATATGCTAGGAAAAAAGTTATTCAAAATTGTTGTCTTATGCTTATAATTTGAGAACACTTTAGGCTGTTTGGTTTGTAAAATAGGGAAATTCCACCATAACTTTTTTTTTTTTGTCACTTTGATTTCACTTTATTTTAATTACTATTTTATGAACATGCTTCTTATAATCTAATGATGGTTATTGATAAAGTAAAACTTATTTTTCAAAAACCAAAGTAACTGTCAAAAGCACTATTTACATGTGAATGAAAATATGATTTCCTCCTCAATGAAAGTCACCCATTTCCTTTACAGTTTTAAAGATGAATTCTCATTTTTTTTTAGAAATTAAGTTAAAACAACTATAAATTAGTCAAACATTTAAATATTGACATTTAAAATTTATATAATTAATAGAAATAATTATTAAAATATTTAAATAAATAATATTGTTAAAATAATGAATAGTTTTTATAATGATTTTTATACATTATAACAATGTTTTAGTAAATAAATAAATATTGTTAATATGTAAAAATATAAGTATACAACTATTTTAACTGATAAATTTTATTGATTATTTACATTTCGAAGTAAACAAAATACCTGTTAAATTTTTCATTTTATTTTTAAATTTTATTTTTTTAAAAAAAATTACTTGTTAGAATCACATAAAATTGCAACTGATAATTGTTAGTAGGGTTAATGAGTTTATCTACCACCAACTTTAGTCCATTTTGTCAATATATCCTCACCTTTTTTTTGTGGCAATTTGATATGCCAACTTTACGTTTTATGGCAATTTTATCCTCAGTCAAAATTACATGTGCCCATGCTGAGGTGTCATGCTATTAGTTGACATGTCAGCATGACACCTCAGCATGGGCACATATAATTTTGACTGAGGATAGAATTGCCATAAAACGTAAAGTTAGTATATCAAATTGCCACACAAAAAATGTGAGGATATATTGGCAAAATGGACTAAAGTTGGTGGTAGATAGACCCATTAACCCTTTAATTTAATATAATTTTTAATTAATTTCTAATTTATTTAAACAATTATAGTTTTCATAAATTTTTATTTAAATCTTAATATTTTTATAT
>CATIWO010421224.1:0-22919 GCA_949673435.1 Macaranga tanarius
GCCATGGAAGTAAAAGAAGTAGCAATGGCCATTAAAAATCTTAATAAAAATCAGCTTGTTGTGTCTGACCTTTATGAAGAAGTGATGAAAACGGAAGGATTTGATGAAGTTACTTTGGCCTCTGCATTTGATTATTTGGTCGAACATGAAATGCTTGCAAAAGTATTTATGGCCAAAAATGCCAATCTTAGGAAGATTTGGATCCAAAATTTTATTCAACAACATGGACGCTAAGACATATGACTTGAAATATTTATTCTAAGAGTTTAATATGTAATGACTTTTAAAATAATTATTAGTATTATGAACTTATTATTAATATTGTCATAGTTAGAACTTATTAGATATTTTATCATTGTTAATGTGGATGATCTTTTAATTATATAAGATTTATTTTATATCATATTCTTTTTTTATTGAGTTTGTAAATATTATATGCCCTAAACTTCCAATTAATTAAACATGATTGTTATATGAAAAAAAAATTAACATTGATATGAAAGTATAGTATTCTTTAGGAAAAAACTTATTGCCAACCAAATACCAGAAAATATTTTTGAACTGTTTTTTAATATTGCAGCCAAACACCGGAAAATATTATATTTTTCTGGAAAATGTTTTGTCTAGAAAATATTTTCCAAAGATAAAATATTTTCCATAAACAAACAGCTCCTTATTATTTGAATTTAATCTTAAATAATATTATTAGTATTTTAATAATCATGTAATTTTGATTTTTGGCATTTTAATTTTAAAATGTCTCAATTTAGTTAAATTTGAATCATATATTCACCTTAAAGAAACAAAGAAAAAAAATTTTATTGAAAAATTCTGAAGATTTTAATTTTTAAAGTTACATTTCTTACATATTTGACATAAATTGAACATAATTATTAGTCTATAAAATATTTTGGATGAATTAATTAAAAATAATAATTTTGGAGTAAATGAATTTTATTATTTAATCAAAAAAATCTCCTTTTACTTTTCCATGTGAATAAATCATATTGTTATTTTTTATATTATTTAACCAAAATACTTTTTAAATTAGTAATTATATTTAATTTATATTTTTTTTATCAAGTTTAATTTATATATTTTAAAATATATAAGACACATAATTTCAATAATTAAATTTTTGAGAAATTTTTAAAGAAATTTTTTATAATTTCTTTCACTATTTTCTTTAATATGAACATATGACATAAATTGATTTAAATTGAAAAATTAAATTTTCAAAAATAATATTTTATGATTTACATATACATGAAATTTTGATGTTCTAAATCTCTTACTCTTATATTTTTTTTATATCTCTTAATATATATTGGTCAAAAATTAATTTAATATTTTTTAAAACTACATGTTTAATTATTTAATTATATATATGTAGGCGGCAGAATTTGCACTCAAATATTCGGCAAGTATGGCATTGTGTAGAATTTACAACCCACATGGAAGATATTCTGTCTATTTAAGCCAATTATGTCTTTTTTATCTTATATGAGCTGAATGTATGGATGCAATTCCTTCACTCTTTGAGGAAATAAACTGTCTGTATTTCCCTTCACCAAATTCTTAGCCAAATATTATTATTTGGCTTATCACATGATCAATTTCACCTATGATTTGTTTATTTTGCCTACATTAATTTTGTAATGGTAATGATCTTACCATTTTCTTTCACGTTTCAGGCAAAATAACTGAAGAAGCTACTAGTTCTTCTATACCTCCTTCTAGCTCATATTTCACTCATCAGGTAATAATCTTTCTTGTTCTTTGCACTGCATCAAATCTTTGTCTCTTCACAAGACTTTCTGATGATTGATTTTTCTGAATATGAACAACCACGACTTACTTTTCCTCCTCTGGCCCAGACGCAAGTCTCAGAGGCTGACTACTATGCTCAGCAAGTCAAAGGGTAAAAGTAAGGAGAAAGTAGTTGTGAACATAGAAGATAATGACAGTTCTAGCTCAAAGGAAGAGATATCAGGTTTAAACATGCCACTCCTTAAGCTTTCTTTTTATGTTAGTTTTATTTTTGATAACTAACATTCTACTTGTTTATCAATAGCTGAAGATAGTAAGGAGAACTCTCATTCCACACATTCTCCTTCTCCTAATGCTTCCTCTCCAGTCTCGTCTTAGTCAGATCCTTCATTACCTCCAAAGAAGGACACATTACCTCCAGTCCTAACTGCATTACCCCTAGAGTTAGAGTCATTACATCCAGGATCTGATCATTCTTCTACTGCTCCAGCTCAATTACCTCCAATCTCTGATTTAATTCCTTGTGCTTCTTCTCAGGTATGTACTTCTATTTCTCCATTTTCTTGACTTGTGCATTTACATACCCTTAATTAGCTTACACTTGCTTATTATTGTTATAGGAGGTTGACTCTTGGTCCTCCATTGATGACATGGATATTATGGTGGATCTCAGCTACCTGAAAATTCCTTCAAAGGTACCCCTATCTCTTAGATGACTTCAGATAATGCTTCAAGACCAAGGATTCAGTGAGGACTATCCTTAGCTTAGAGATGGGTCCCCTCTAGAAATCCAGAGTACTAAGTCAGCTGCCTGCTTTTGAAGAACCAAATTATTTTGAGCTTCTCTCACCTGGAGGAGTCTAGTGCAGCTCATTTAATAGTTTATAGCCATCTTAATTTTTTTTTATCAGGAGAAAGACACCCTCTATACTGAGCAGTTCAAGATAAAGGAGATCAATGAAGAAGAAGTAAAGGGAAAAGCTGCCTTCCTTCAAGAAACTAAGGACATTAAAGAACATAAGGCGAAATTAGCAGCTTTGAAAGCCCAGAAAGATAAGCTACTCTGTAAGAACAAAAAATTGACTTCCAGGTACTAGGATGCAACCAAGCAAGATCAGTCTATAAAGAGATCTAAAAAGAAAAAAGGATGCAGCCAGGAGGAAAAGGCTATGATCACTAGGCAGAAGTGCCTGATGTTTGGGAAAACCTCAGGGGCTTTGACTTTAATTCTCTATAACCCATTTCCATCTGTTCATGGATATTAATCTTTTTATGATGCCTTGTGATTTGCTATATTACTGTATACTTTATATTGATGCTTTTTGGACATGTACTTGTTGATTACCATCCTTTTATGGATGATAATTATAGCATGATTATCACATGGCATATTTACTTCATTCAGCTCTATTTAGGTATTTCCTATATGTTGTCACTATCCACAGAACACATCACACGACAGCCATTCATTTGCACTTCAAAACAACCAATTTTCAGCAGAAATGCTGCCGAAATTTTGTAAAATCACTGCTCACAACAAACTTCACACAAAATAAATAATAAAAATAAAAACACACCAAAATTTAGTAAAACTAAATTTTATTTATTTACAGTGGCTATTAAGCCAACTTTCACACTCAAAAAGTAAAATTTTATCACTTCATGTATTAAGTGGCAACCTCCTGGCCTGAGGCCAGTTATTCTTCTCTTTTTTTATTTTTCTTTCATTTCCCACACAGTGGGAAATATTTTAGCACCACAGTCCCTCCAACACAACTATTCACTGAACTTCCTCTTATACCTTCTGCCCCCTAAGTGTTTAAAATTTTAATAGTATTTTTGTCAGCCTCCTGCATCATGAGATCCTCTTTCTTTGCAATTAGCCCCTCTGTAGATTTAGGCCTAATTTTGAATTCGGCCTCAGATTGGATCTCCTATTTCTTATGCTTCATCGTACACCACTATTTATTTGGTGGAACAGGTGGGTGCACCACAAATCTTGGCTGCTTCCTGTTATATTTTGGTGTTAGCCTCCTGCCATTCCTCCTAGGCTTAGGATTGTAGTTGTTTCTCTGTATAGCTAGTACAAGATACTTTTTCTCTAGTGTTGGGAATCTTTCTCTGATTTTGCTATCCAGCTCTCTATTTATAGGAACATTTGATGCCATTGGAGCCTCATTTTTTGCTTTTATGTCCACTTCCACCTTTAGGGATTGACGAGAAGGCACAAAATTAGCCTTCCCTTAGGAAACCTGTATTGGAACCTGATGAAATAATATTTCACTTTCATCAAATAGAATGTTGCCCCCCGAGCCTTGCACCTGATTTTGAGAATTTGGTGATTGTCCTTAAGGAACTTGTGAATTGCCTTGGGGAAATATTGTCTGACCTTGGGGTAATGGTGCCTGCCTTTGATGAATATTACGCCTCGAGCCTTTTTCCTACTGAACACCCTCATGGTTGTGAATTCTAAGCTGAAGACTTGAATTTTCCTTGTTACCACCAGGAACCATTAGATCTCCATCATTAGGCTTGGGTTGAACCATCACCTTTGGAGATACTTTAGGACTCCCTTACTTCAGATAGGATTCAATCATCTTAGTCAATGAAGTTACCATCTCTTGCAAAGCACGAAAACAATCTTGAATAGTACTAATCATCTGTGCTATTACATCTCGAACCTGTTTTATTCCATCTAATAAGATGGTTTGGGCATCAGTGCCCGCAGTTGTAGTAGTATCCAAATTTTGGCTTGAATAGCCAAAAGCTGGTGCCCCAGTCCAGGTTTGATCCTGAAGCACCCATCCTCCATAAACTTGTTGCATTTGAGCACCTATTTTTACAGGCGTATTGGTCAGATTACCAACTAAAAAGATTTCTCCATTTTTAAAATTGAACACTCCATTGGAATGGTCCCACCGAGCGTGCCAAAAGATTGTTGGCACAAATGTCTTGGCAAACTAGATGTTGTGTCCCATCGTGCGTGCCAAAATATTATTAGTACAATTTTTAGCAAATTAAATTTTTGAGCATTCCAGGGAAGATTGATTTCTCAAATTTGTAAATACTGACTTCTTTTAGATAATTACGGATTTCCAAATGCCTTTACCATAATTTGTTTGAGTTCCAATGATGTAAAAGTTTATATTTGATTGTAAATGGCAAATTGTTACTGGAGGTAATGGTAATTTGACTAAAGAAAATGATAAATGAGCTAAAGATAATGCTGGAGATAATGATAAAAAGCTAAAAGTAATGAAAATACACTTAAAAAAAATTGAAAATATGCTGAAGGAATTGAAAATATGCTGGAGGTAATAAAAATATGCTAAAGGTAATGCTGGAGGTAATGATAAAAAGCTAAAGGTAATGCTGGAGGTAATGATAAAAAGCCAAAGATAATAACAATAATCTTAAGAAAATTTGAAATTGTATTGAAATAGTAATAATACAAACTTTGCTAGAATGAAAGCATAAAAATGTTATAAGCTAAAGGAAATGACTATTAAAAAATTGCTAAAAATTGGATTTGTTGAAAGTTGATTTGCTGATTGTTGTTGATTGGATTGGATGTGTTATGATTGGTTGTTGGATCTTGATTACATGCTGCTTGCCTTCTTTTTATAGTCTACAAGCTTGGTGCAGAAGCAAATTCCTCTTGAATACTGTCATGATTACCTTCAATAACTCCTGTAACTTGCGCCATTTGGATTACCTCCACAGCTCTTCTCGTTACCTCTAGTCCCTTATGGATTTTTCTTTCCTTTTCTGTTAAGCCAATAGTTGAATTCTTTACCAAGTCTTCAATTCTTGATTTCTCCAGTATCTTTTAGTATCTTCACGTGCTCTTTAGCTTTAATTCACCCAAGTTTGCTCCTTGAATTTCCTCCAGCTCTTCAATACCTCCGATTACCTCCAGCAACTCTATAGCCTCTGCTCAATTTTTCTAGTTACCTCCAGAAGCTTCTTACTTCAACTCAATGATTTCTTTTCCCAACCAACTTTAAATGGGCTGAATTTTAATATTGGGCTTCACTTGGGCCTTAATTTTAATTGCAAGCCCAAAATTATATTTGGGTATAAACACTAACAATATTGTTATCCCATCTTTGATTAGTTCCAACTTGTTATGCATGTGCGCAAATATACGTAGGGTACATAAGATGTAAAATTACACATTTACTTTCATATTTTTTAAATAAATTATAATTAATTTCTCAAAAAAATGATAAAATTATTTTTCATTTAATTTTAACACAAATCTTTTTCAAAGATTTTTTTAAAAGTTTAATAGAGTTTTTTGTCTTTTTTTTCAAAACAACAACTCATGAGATTGTTGAAATGATGATTATTATATAATTTTTTCATATCTTTTAAACTAGCCCAAAATTTGGGTCTAACAATGTATAAATATTATTCAATTATGATTGAAAATTTAAATAAATGTAATTTAATTTTTAATTTTTAAATTTTAAACAAATAATTGATCATTTTTATTTAATTTTTATTAAAAAATTTAAAAATAAATTATATCTTTAATTTTTTCATTTATTTAAAGTGAATTGATGACTTAAATTGTACTACATTCAAAAATTAAAATGTCAAAAATAATATTTTATAATTTATACATAGTTAAAATTTTTTAATATTTTCAGTCTTTTGCTTTTATTCACATACTTTTTATCTCTTAATATTTATATATGTAAAATTAAAAATGAAAAATAAAAAATTAAATTTAATAATTTTTAAAAATATATTGATAATTATTTAATTATATACATGAGTACTATTTGATTATAACTAAAAAAAAATAAATGGATGCAACTTAATTCTTCAATTTTGAATTTTAAAAATAATTACTCATTTTTTATTTAAATTTATGTAAAAAAATTTTAAAAATAATTATATTTTTCTATTGTAAAATTTTTAATTTTTAATTTATAAATTAAATTTTCTTTCCTAAAAAGTGAATTTTCAAAATTTAATTTTTGCTAATTCATATCTTACATATTTTAAAATTTAACAAATTGGTTCTATTTAGTTAATATATAAAAATTTTGGAGTGAATTAGTTAAAAGAAATATTTTTTTGCAGTGAATTGAAATTTTTTGAAAAGTTAATTTTAGGTAATTGATTGGTTTTGTCAAATTGGTAGATCGTTAGCCAGAAAATTAATTTATGAGCTTTTGCTCATTGTGTCCAAGTTTAGGGGCAAATTGGCACTTTAGCCGACACTACAAGAAAAATGGGCTTTAGTGACCAAAATTTTATGACCGGCACAAAAAAAAAAAAAATCGCAATAAGATACTTATAACGACCATTTTTTCAAATGGTCACAAAGATGTTAAAAAATAACCATTTTTTGCGACTATGAAAAAATCCTTTCGTTATAAGTGTTTAAGTCCGGTTGCAAATAAATAAATCTGAAGGGCGGGTCTTCTAAAAATTAGACTTGAATTCCCTCCATTCTTAAAAAAAAAGGATAAGAAATATTAAATTTAAAAAACAATGAAAATTCTCCATACCTCCTCTCTCGGTTCTCTCTTCTCAATGTAATTGAAGAAAATATGTCTACCTTAGGGTTTATAATGGTTAGCGAGATTATAGATTTCTAATCAAATTTTCATATGGAAGATCCTCTATTAAAAAAATCAAAAATCATTGTTTACCAATTTTTCTCTGTGAAAAGACATTTTTTGTTAAAAAAAAAGGGAAATTCTCCACACCTCTGTCGTCAAGCTCCAATGTTATTCTCAGCTTTCGGTTCTAATGTACGTTTATGGAAATCTTATTTATTCCTTTTTTTTTTATTTTTTTGATACAGCTCTAGTGATGTGTTTACCATTGGTTTCTCACTGGTTTGGATGGATGATTCCAAAGAAATATCTGTAAATATGCAGTGAAGTTGATGGCTGAGTTAGTTGAAGCTAATGCCTTCTTTTGGTGACGGTATAGATGATCAATGGATGATTGAATCTTTTACTCTAGAGATTACCGATTTGTTCGAAATCTGAGAAATGAGGCGAGTGCCAAATTCTTATTATCAAATTCTGAAAATTGTTTTTTTTTTCTATTTTTCATCCATCAAAAATTCGAGAAGTGAGGTAAGTCCTTTTTTATATGGTTGATTCGATGTTTGAATCATTTTGAAAATTAGAATTAATCATCTCTATTTTATTTTCTATCTTAAATTTAATGATTCACCTTGTTTTATTTTAATTCAGTGATACTATTTCACTCTGATACTTCCTTATAGACATGGCTTCTGCTTGTGCCTTGTCAGGTATCTATCTCCTCTTATTCGGATGCTTAGCTAATCTTTAAATGCACTGGTTGAGCTCAATTCAATTTAATTTTTTCCTAAAATTAGTTTTAGCAAGAACATAGTGTAATTTGTGTGCTTCTTTTATCTTATTTGTTTTGGTTGGTTCTTTGTATACAGTTCTATGTGGTCCTCTGAAGCTATGTCCTTGTTATTTTTGTTTTCATTCCTTTTATGCTGCACTCCTCCTATAACTATTATGCAACAACAATAGTAATATTAAGTATTATAATGATGGCAATGATAATGATTATAATATTGGTGGACATTTTATTCTTATTGATTTGAGAATGGGCTTTGCTTTCATAGACGTGAAAGGGTTTCAAGGGTGGTTTTCTTCTCTCTGATAGGTAGCAGAGCTAATGATTTCATTCTCTATTTTCAATTATTAATAGATATTTTGCACCATATTTTGACAACAAGGAAAATTTCTTCTTGTGCAATTAGTGCACTGAATTAATTGTGCAATGAAATTAATATCTATATCTCTTCACTTGCACTATGTATGTGTCTCTATGCTGAGGTTTGGGTTCATTATTAAATTGGTTTACGTCTTTAATTATCTAATTTCTCTTCAATTTGGCAAATTGTAACTAATTAGTTAATTTTTTTAAATTCTTTTCATTCTTTTTCCTATAATTACAGTGTCATAGTATGGTACCAAGAAGCAAGAAAATGGAATCAGGTATATAATTTTTTTCTAAAAAAAATTAGGAGAAAGTAATGGTAAAAAAGGAATCTTTTGAATTTAAATTTTATGCATGTTATGTTATTGCTTTATAAATAGAATAGAATCTCAAACTTACACATGAATTTGATAAAAGGGTTGCTAATGTTAGAAGTAAATATATTTGTTTTATTTAATTTCTTTTGATTTAGAAGTAAATATAATTGTTTTATTTAGTTTCTTTTGATTTTGTAGAATGCAATTCCAATTATAATAGGAACCAAATTTGCATTTGGAATTCAGTATATATAGGTCTCGCATTTATCCTATAGTTTGTTCGTCTGTTTGCTATATCTGCAAAATTTTATGTGTTATTTCTCACATACAAATTTGGTACAAATGCTTATATATATATATAGTATGTGTTATTTCTCACATACAAATTGAATTGGAGACAATTGAAAAATATGTATGTTGGTTACTTAATTTTCTTCACTTTTATTTTCTCATTAATTCATGTTTAGTTTCATATTTTATTGGCCTTTCATTGTATAGGATGAATTACGTGAGACAATTGAATAGGAGCCATCTCTCTCGAATGTAGAAGTTATAATTATGTGTGTATGCTCTAATTGTGCTATAAAGTTATTTAATAATTTTGAGTTCTAATTTATGGATGTTATTTTTCTTTACAGGTGCATGGACAATTGTAAAAAATGATGCATATATCTTGCAACAACTAATTATTTAGGTATATGTTAAGTTTTTTATTTGGACATGTTCTTTTTGGATCTATGTTAGGCTTTTTGCATTCGAGTATGTTCGTTTTGAATTCATTATTAGACTTTTTGTTATTTGGCTTATGAATATTATTTTGTAAGTTTAAATATTTTAACATTGTAAGCCTTAATTTAAAGTCTAATATATCAAAATATATTCAATTATACATGTTCACTATTTTGTTCTATTATATGTAAATATTTATATATATTTGTGATGAATGAAAATAATGACCATTAAGTGGTTATAGTCAATAATTTAATTTAACAACTTAAAAAAATTGCAAGAAAATATTAATTATTGGCTGCAAATGGTAAAAATATGTAATATACGTACAAGTTTTTAACGGTTGTATTACAGTCGCAATTGCTATACATAAATTGGTTGCAAATAATAAAATCTCTCACATGTGTTTGTCCTTTAACGACCGGCTTACAGTCACAAATACTTAATAAAATCAGTCCCTAACACTTGTTATTTGCAACCGTACGGTCACAAAAAGTTTTTGTGACCACTTAGTTTTTCAAGTCGTAATAAACTTTTTGCGGCGGAGCCAATAGCGACCTCATGCGACCGGCATTTTCTAATCCCAAATTGTCTTTAGCGACCTATTTTTATATTTTTGCGACCGCAATTTCCTTTCCCTAAAGCCCATTTTTCTTATAGTGTTTTATATATTTTTCTTTGTTTAATCAATAATTATTTGCATCTCTTTTTTCTTTTAGATCATCATACTCATTATATGCAAATATACTTGAAAATGCTGTTAAAATCTAGAACTTCTCATTGTGCAAAGAATGTGGAACGTCTCAAGATATTAGCATATTACATGTGAGATAACTGTAATTTGATAAGAATTATATTTTATCTAGAAGCATATATTGAAGTTGCTAGTATTTATTGTTCTTGTCAATTTTTGGGCTTATTTGTACTTCATTTTATTGATTTTTTGACTTTTTATTTATATTACAGTTTGGCAAAAAAAAAAAAAAAGCCTTTTCCCCTTCTCAATAATTAACAATATGGTTTGAGGATTTCAACAAACCAAAACAGTTTCAAAAAAACAAAACAAAACAAACACAAGGAAAATTTGTAAATTTGTAAATTTATAATATGATATACCATCTTATTTAAAAATTTGTAAATTTATAATAGGATATGCAATTTTATTATACTTATATTTACTATCAAATTAACTATTATTATTATTATTATTATTATTATTATTATTATTATTATTATTATAATTATTATTATTATTATATGATAAAATATTAATATAATATCAGTCTTTAATAGTAAAAATATTTTGTGACACCCCCGCACGTCAACATACATGGAATCACAAAGTTATAACATAATCCATATTGAAATTAGATTAATGTAAAACTTTATATACAAGATACTTAAGTTACAAAATATATTGTAACCTTCCACATAATCCACTATTACAAAATGATATGGACATGCCTAAGGATTGAGATGCACAATGCTATCACCAAATAAGTGCGTGAAGCTCTTGCCACTGGCCCACCTGAGAATGCTTAACGATGACGGAAAATGCTACTCAGGATTTTCTACAATATCCTGAAAAGAAAAATATTTGCAAAGTAATGAGTTTGCAACTCAATAAGTATTCACTAATATACACATATACAATCTTCTCAAGAACTAATTGAGTGAATATATATAAAGAAACTTGCTACAAAACAACTATAAAAAAATTCAACAATAAGTTGTGCATGCCCATGCCAAAATCTGGCACGCCCATGCCAAAATCTGGCACGCCCATGCCTAAATCTGGTACGCCCATGCCTAAATCTGTCACTCCCATGCCTGAGGCGTACATTTTCCACTCTGGCCCCGCACGACCATGCCAAAAACTTGCACGGTCATGCTTGATTTGATGATTTTTCTTTCTGGAACAGCACGGCCGTGCCAAAATCTTGCACGGCCGTGCCTACTTCCAATATTTTCTTCACCGAAAGCACACGGTCGTACCAAAAAGGAACACGCCTATGTCCACAAGCCTTAAATAATCCCAAATCACCTAAAGAAGATACGCAAACACCACAAACTCATCTTTGGTACAACAAATATAATTAATCACAACATTCAAAGTAATCCACAACTATTTCATTAAACAATATCATTAACACATCACCATAATCATCATCATCGTAATCACATCTCACATTTCACAATATCCACCCGGCTCATCCTCAACATTATTAATATATAAACATATATCTCTCATTCTCAATTTATTACATTGGCAATGCCAAGTCCACCCCGACTCATCCTCACATTCACACACACTTTTTCGCCCGACTCATATCTCACTTTCATATACAATTCCAACATCATTATCACACATTTTGTAAAAGTACAACTTATTCATATACATCACTAATCATCATGTTACTTTCACCAAGTAATGTACACTATACCAAATTCACATCATAATAGTAATATTCGTAACTTAAAGGTAATATCAATTACAATCACCAAAATACATAAATATATGCATAAATACAAAGGGGAGAATTCATGGTATGAATATAGTAGTAACTACTTACTCAAAAAGCTTCCCAACTTAGAGTGCAACGAATCCTCAAGTGGGCTCAGCTTCCACCAGCTTTCGGCTCTCCTATATTTATTCATAATTCATCATCATAAATATATTTATTCATTATTCATTCAGTATATAATCATACATACACACAAACAATCCCTTAACCTCCAAATCTCACCATCTAACTATCACACACAAGAAATTCATAACCAACCTGTATACACTGTTGTTAGCATGTTTAGTGTATGCGGTTTATGATGCTTTCTAGAATCACACACACATCCAATGATCACCAATTTTACACAAACCCTACATATATGAGTTTACTTTCAATATCAACTAAAATCACTTAATTATCATATGTAAAGAATTAATTATGGCATTATAGTAACATCAAGTCACACAATGTGACAAAGTGAGTAATAAAATTTATTATCCATTTCGACCATTTTAACAACATTTTTAACTCAAACTCACAACTTAAGAGTTGTAGAGAACTCTCTGAAGTTACTCTGAAATCCAACAAAACTAGATTTGGAGCCCTATAGCTTTAGTTATGGAAAAAATACAGAGGATGAAATTTTAGCAAAAATATAGCACGAATTTATACTAACCAACTCAATCACAACTCAATCAAAAACATAAATAACTTACCAAAAGATGTTCTTGAACTTTGAAGGTTGCTAATTGTAGCCTAGATCTCTAACTTTCTTAGCCAAATCAACTCTCTCTCTCTCTCTCTCTCTACCAAATCCCTAGTTTCTTTTGAAGGAACAAGAGTGCAACTAGCTAGTTTCTAACAAGCTCATACACAATAAGAAATGCATGGTCACATTGAAAAAAGGAAAAATCTAGATAAAATTTGTGATATTTATCATAAAAATATCCACTTAGCTTCTTAATGAATTGCCACTCTTCCCAATTAATCCTTAAACTTTTAATTGCACCACTCAAGTCCCTATCTTCTAACAATTTAGTCCTAATCAACATAAAAATTCCAATCTAACAACAGCACTCTCTAACTGCATATCCCAGTAGTTCACATATCATTCAACAAGTAATTACTTACAATATACATGAAATTCACATACTTCATGCATAATGATTTCTAATGCATCATGTCCAATCTTAACAAATAATATGAAATGAATGCATAAAATTGCAAGCCCCTACTTTACAAGCATTACAATTCTCCCCTTCTTATAAAATTTCATCCCTAAAATTTAATAGCTTGCCACCTTCTAGAAAAAGATACGGATACTTCTGTATCATGTGTTCCTTCATTTCCCACGTTGCTTCCCTTGGTGCATGATAACTCTATTTAACTTTCACCGTAGGAATTCCTTGTTTCTTAATTGCTTCACTCTTTGATCTAATATTTCCACCGGTTTCCATGTAAGTTAACTTCTCAAAGATTTCTATCTCTAGCTCTTTTACAATGTGACTTAGATTCGATCGATATCATCTTAACATCGACATATGGAATACATTTTGAATAGAAGATAATTCCATTGGTAAGGCCAATCTATAAGACAACGGTCCAATCTTCTCGATAATCTCATATGGTCCAATGTACCTTGGACTCAATTTCCCTTGCTTGCCAAACCTCAAGATTCCTTTTTATGGAGATACCATTAACAAAACTTTCTCTCCCACCTGATATTCTATTTCCCTCAGGTGTTGGTCTAAATAACCCTTTTTATCGATCTTGTGCTGCTTTGAGACAATTTTTAACTTCTTGAATTTTATCAGCCATTTCTTAAATCAATTCAGGTCCTTATAATTGCCTCAATCCTTCTACATCCCAATATATCGGACTTCAATATTTCCTTTCATACAAAGCTTCATGAGGATCCATGCCAATACTAGAATGAAAACCATTGTTATATGCAAACTCCATCAATGGTAGGTGATCATCCTAGTTCCTTTTGAATTCAAGTGCATATGCTCTGATCATATCTTCCAGAGTCTAAATAGTTCTCTCAGACTGTCCATCCATTTGAGGATGAAATGTCGTGCTAAAATGCAACTTAGTTCCCAATGCCCTTTGTAAACTAGCCTAAAAATGAGATGTAAACCTTGGATCCCTATTCGAGATGATAGACAATGGTACTTCATGTAATCTCACTATCTCCGAAACATACAAAGCAACTAACTTATCCAACGGATTAGTCGGTTACATCGGTAAAAAATGTGCAGACATGGTAATTCTATCAACTATTACCCAAACTGTGTCATATTTTTGAAAAGTTCTAGGTAACCCCATAACAAAATCAATTGTTATCTTCTCCTATTTTCACTCGGGAATCTTCAAAGATTGCAATTTTCTAGCAGGTGCTTGACATTTAGCTTTCACTTGCTGACAAGTTAAATATTTAGCTACAAACTCCGCTACTTCCTTCCTTATAGTTGGCCATTAACAAATTTAATATTCTGGTACATTTTGGTGCTTTCCGGGTGCATTGCATAAGATGAATTATGGGCTTCATCCATAATGTGCTTTCTCAGTTCACTAATATTGGATACACACACATGACATTGAATCATTAATGAACCATCCTCTGGCATTGTGAATTGTTTGTTTCTTCTTGATTCCACTTTCCCTTTCATCTTTTGCAAATAAGAATCTTCCATTTGTGCTTCCTTAATTTGATCTTCTATCGAAGGTCTAGCTTCACTATAAAAACTGGTGATTTAGCGATGAAATTTTCTGTCGCTATCACTTAAAAATCTGTTGCTAAATGTCTTAGCGATGGATTTGTGATAAATTTCTATGAGTCGCTAAAATGCTTGTCGCTATATTTTAGCGACGGATTACATTTTCGTCGCTAATTAGCGACAGATTTTGCTTTTTCGTCGCTATATTAGTGACGGATTTTGCATTTCTGTCACTAAATATAGTGACGGAAATGTAATCCATCGCTATGGTTAGTGATGGATTTTGTATTTCCGTTGCTAATATAGCGATGAATTTTGCATTTCCGTCGCTAAACTAGCAATGAATTTACACTTAACATTTAGTTTTCACGACATAAAATCTTTTATTAGTGACGAAAAAATTCGTCGCTAAAATACCATTTATTTATTTTCTAATAATGATACTAAATTTTTTTAAAAAAATACAAGATAATATATATAAAGTAGATATCCATTGTAAAATAAATGCAGATTTAGTACATTGCTGAAAATAAAAAAATACAAATAAGTTTAAATTCATTTACAATATCAATAATTAAAAAAAAAAAGCTACACAATAACTAGCCTCAAAATTTAAACATCAACGCATAGACACTAGACTATAAAAACTATTACCATTTAGCTGGTAGACCATGTTAAAGATTAGTACCAGGCCATATGCTTGTGGTGATGCTACTTCCAAGATCGAAAGTTTAACTAATTAGACTGAGACTGCAAAACTAATTTCCTATAAGCCATTCCTGTTGCTGCACCAATAAGCAGAGATGGTGCATAATAACCTCCTACTAACCCAGAGGCCCGACATAAAGAGGTTGCAACTGTCTTTACTCCCACAAGTTGAACCAATAGATATGTCGAGAGGCCTTTCACAAATGGCCGACATATGGTTGCATAGTAAGTGTATTTAGTGTATTTAATATTCTTTAACCAGCCCATTGCATGAAATTTTGTTCAATAGCAACTTGGAAAATTTAGGCCTGACAAAGCAAAATAGGTAAAAGAGAGACATTTAACACAGGAAAGAAATTGCAGTAGGTATTAAAGATATAACTTGCAATAGCAAACTTTTTTGATGCCAATGTTATTAACTTATTATATGATGCTATAATAAATTTACAAGTTCAAAAAATAATCATTTGAAGACATAAGCAGGTGAACCAAGGGCATATAATGGATGTATATCCTAGATATAGTAGTAGAGGTGGTAATGAATATAAAAGTTAAACAACACTGCTAGTGATTTACAGAAATATATGCCAATACTATGACTTTGAATTCAAGAAAAGAAGACATTAATATGAAAACAGCTTCCAGACTTGGAGCTACTATTTTAATATAACATGCCAAGTATCTAGAATTAGTGAAAATCAATTATTCTGTTCTCTAAGCACATAAAAAGACAACAACTGATGAATAAAACAAAACCAAGGTAATAAAAATTAATCCTGAATTATGAACCATAAATAGAAAATTAGCCAAAATGTTTCAAATTGTAAAAACTTAACATATGTTTTAATCATCAGACACCTAATACCTTCACTCATATTTCCAGAAATTTACAATTTCAACTCAAAGACATATTAAAAGAACAAATGAACTTCAGTGGTCAAACCAAAATCTCACCTGAAACAAATCAAGAATCTGATGAATCTAAGATCAGATACATCACCTAATATCCACCAATGCATAGTCAAAAGAACAGAATTACTTGGCATATAAAGGCATATTAACCATCCCTCTTAGCAGCAACCACCTAATTCTGAAAAAAAAAACTTAAAACTTTTCATTTTTCTGAAAAAAATAAGGCCATTAGATAAAAAGAGAGTAAAGAACTTTGAACAAAACACAAACCAAAGTTAAAAGTGTTTCTTGAAACACTTAGCAAGTAAACTAATATATATAAGTAAACTAAATTAAATTCTGTCGCTAGAAAATTTTTCCGTCGCTACATAAAACTTATAAATTGCCTTGAAAATTAAATTGCCTATAGCGACGGAAAGTAAGATCCGTCGCTATAATAGCGACGGAAATATTAATCCATCACTAGTTAGTGATGGAAATATTATTCCGTTGCTATAATAGCGATAGAAATATTAATCCGTCGCTAGTTAGCGACGAAAATATTATTTCGTCGCTAACTATTATTCCGTTACTAAATTAGCGACGGAAACTTATTCCGTCACTATTTTAGTGACAAAAAATCAAATCCGTCGTTATTTACTCTCGCCAAGTTCTCTCCAACTTAGCCGCCAAATATAGCGACCGATAGATTTTCATCGCTAATCTGTCGCTAAATGTCCATTTTTTAATTTAGTCATTATGCATACATTTCCGTTGCTAGTCCGTCACTATTAGCGATAAATTATTTTTCGTCGCTAGTTTCTATTGCTATATCGGCAGTTTCTAGTAGTGTTTGCGACATAGCCAGTAAATGATCTTCTTTGACAACCACCAAAAAATTTATAGCTTGAAGAGCTACTAAATTTTTGGCATTGTAGTAAATTTTTTCCATACCTTGTTCCACTATTTTTTGACTTAAGGCATCCGCTACTACATTCGCCTTTCCTGGATAGTAGTCTATAGTACAATCATAATCTTTCAATAATTTCATCCACCTTCGTTGTCTTACATTCACTTATTTTTGCATAGGAATATATTTTAAGCTTTTATGATCAGTGAATATTTGAAATGTCTCACCATAAAGATAATGCCTCCAGATCTTCAAGGCATGTATAATTGCAGCTAACTCCAAATCATGCGTAGGGTAATTGACTTTATAGGTTCATAATTGCCTCGAAGCATACACTATCACCCTCCCATTTTGCATTAGAACACATCCTAACCCTTGCTTAGAAGTATCTATATAAACTACAAAACCTCCCTCTCTAGTTGGTAATGCCAAAATAGGAGTAGTAGTGAGTGTCTTTTTCAACTCTTTAAAACTACCTTGACATTTCTCTATCCATTGGAAAGGTATATTCTTCTTTAATAAATTAGTCAATGGTCTCGCAATTACAGAAAAATTCCTCACAAACCTCCGGTAATATTCTTCTAATCCCATAAAACTTCGGATTTTAGTCATATTCCGAGGTGATTCCCATTCTATTATGGCTTTAATTTTGGATTGATCCAGCTGTACACTATCCTTCGAAACCACATGCCCCAAAAAAATAATTTCCTTCATCCAGAATTCACACTTGGAGAATTTAGCATATAATTGCTTTTCTTGTAATATCTGTAGAGTTATCCGAGGATACTGCTTATGCTCCTCTCGACTTAGTGAATAAATCAGTATGTCGTCGATGAAAACAATGATAAACCGATCCAGGTATTGATGGAAAGTCTTATTCATTAACGACATAAATATGGCTGGAGTGTTGGTTAACCCAAAGAGAAATACTACAAACTCATAGTGCCCATACCTCATTCTGAATGCCATTTTAGAAATAGATTGTTCTCCTACCCGGAGTTGCCAATATCCTGATCTCAAGTTAATCTTAGAAAACATTATAGCTCATTTCAACTAATCAAGTAAATCATCGATTCTTAGGAATGGATACTTATTTTGCACAGTTATCTTATTCAGTTGCCGGTTATCGATACACAACCTCATATTTCCATCTTTCTTTCTTATAAATAGCACTGGTGCTCCCCACGGTGAAATACTCGGTCGAATGAACCCTTTTTCTAATAATTCTTCTAATTGTTTCTTCAACTCTTTTAACTCTAGTGGTACCATTCTATATAGAGCTATAGATATAGGTGCTGCCCCTATAATTATTTCAATCTCGAAGTCCACTTCTCTATATGGTGGTAATCCTGGTAACTCGTCTAAAAACATGTCTAAAAAATCTCTAATTACTGTTACTTCCATCACCCCCATACTAACCTTTGTTGTATCAACCACGGTAGCTAGATATGCATCACACCCCTCCTGTATTAAATGGAAAGTTGTGACCGCTGTAATTAGACAAGTCAAAACTATTTTCCTCTTTCCTATAATCACTACCCTTCTTTGCCCCGACATATTCATAACCACTTCCTTCATTTAACAATCCACTACAGCATGATATTTAGATAGCCAATCCATCCCCAAAATTACATCAAACTCCCGTAATTGAATAACAATCAAATTAGCATCCAAAGTAATACCATCTATTATAATTGGACAATTTTTTATTATTGTATTCACATCCATAATACCCCCAGCAGGCATAGAGACACACATATCATACCCTAATGGTTCAATGATGCCATTTATACGGGACACAAAATCATAATCTATAAATGAACACATAGACCCAAGTTCAATTAGTGCATGTGCATCTTGATCAAGTATAGTGAATATACCAATGATAACATATGGTGCTGCAGGAGCTTCCTATTAGGTAATTGCATACACCCAAGCTTGTCTTTGTGGTTGCCCTACCACTCCAGATTGAGTGACAGTGCCAACTCCTCCTCCATAGTTATCCTTGCCTCTACCTCGACCAAAGGTTACTTGTGGCATATTATCTCCCATACTATTTTATACGGTAGCTTGAGGCTGTTCCACACCCCTTCTCAAAGGACAATCTCTGATAAAATGTCCCAGCTGACTGCAGTAATAGCATACGTTGGTCTTTGGTCCCTAACATTCACCTGTATGCATTCTTCCATATTTAGGATATGCTGAAGAGAAGATACTTCTTGGTGATATAGTTGAACCCCTTCTACTTTCAAAGCCTCCGGAACTCCTACTATAGAAATTCCCCCTGACCTACTAGGCTGACTCATACTACGCCCTCTGATCCACTCCGATGAGAACTGGATCCAGAACCCCGAAATAAAGAGGTACCAGCAACTCAAAATGGTGTGGTGTAAGTACCGGTAACTCTCTTCCTTTTACCTTCCAAGGTGGTCCTTTCCATAATTGTTTCATCAGCCCGAATTGCAGTCCCTAATAATTTTGTATATGTCTGAGACTTCACCACCAGCTTCTCTCTAAGTTCTAGTTTCATTCCTATCTCAAGTCTATTTCTCTTTAATTCATCCGTAGCCACCTCTTCTAGAGTGTATCTAGAGAGTCTCATGAATTGCACTTCATAGTCTATAACTGAGAGGTCATTTTGTTAGAGTTTAAGAAATTCAACTTTCTTCTTATCTCGGTATATGGTAAGCATATACTTTTCTGTAAACTCCCTCAAGAGTTGAGCCCAAGTCACCATCATAGGCATATCACGGCTCCTCGGCACCATTTCCCACAAATCCCATGCATCTTGTTGAAATAGGGATACTGTATAGCTTACTTTCTTCTGGGTTATACAATCAAACTGATCTAAAATCCTCTCTGTACTCCATAGCCATTCCTCAGCCATTGCTGGATCCGTAGTGCCTATGAAAATATTGGCATCCTATTTCCATATCTTCTCAAAGTTTTCATCTAATGTACTTTCTGTTTGCTTCACCGTTCTCATCCTTCATACAAACTCCCTCATAAAAGGATTCTTGGCCATCTATGGAGCCTGAGATCTCTCATGTTCTTTTATTGCACGTATGTTTGTATAACCATGCACAGACTCTAAGGACTCTTCGGGGCCAATGCGATGTGCATTATGCTCATCCATCCTACAACATATGTCTTTAAACACATATTAATCATGTGCATTCTTATAATCTACACCTCATTCCATGAAATGTATATGCAACATGCCTCTATGTCCCATAAATCTAATTCCCACTCTGATACCACTAAATATGACTCCCCCACACGTCAACATATATAGAATTACAAAGTTATAACATAATCCATATTGGAATTAGATTAATATAAAACTTTATATACAAGATACTTAAATTACAAAATACATTGTAACCTTCAACATAACCTACTATTACAAAATGATATGGACATGCCTAAGAACTGAGATGCACAATGTTGTCACTAAACAAGTGCATGAAGCTCTTGCTACTGGCCCACCTGAGAATCCTTAATGACAACAGAACATGCTACTCAGGATTTTTTATAATATCCTGAAAAGAAAAATATTTGCAAAGGAATGAGCTTGCAACTCAATAAGTATTCACTAATATACATATACACAATCTTCTCAAGAACTAATTATGGGAATATATATAAAGAAACTTACTACAAAACAAATACAAGAAAATTTAGCAATAAGTTATGCACGGCCATGCCAAAATCTGGCATGCCCATGCCTAAATCTGGCACGCCCATGCTAAAATCTGGCACGCCTATGCCTGAGGCATGCGTTTTCCACTCTAGACTCGTATGGCCATGCCAAAAACTTATACGGCCATACCTGATTTAATGATTTTTCTTCCTAGAACAGCACGACCATGCCAAAATCTTGCACGGTTGTGCCTACTTCTAATAGTTTCTTCACTGAAAGCACATGGCCATGCCAAAAAGGCACACTCCCGTGTCCACAAGCCTTAAATAAGCCCAAATCACCTAAAGAAGATACACAAACACCATAAACTCATCTTTAGTGCAATATATATAATTAATCACAATATTAAAGGTAATCCACAACCATTTCATTAAATAATATCATTAACACATTACCATAATCATCATCATCACAATCACATCTCACATTTCACAATATCCACCTGGCTCATCCTCAATATTATTGATATATAAATATATATCTTTCATTCTTAACTCATTACATTAGCAATGCCAAATCCACCCAATTCGTCCTCACATTCACACTTTTCCGCCCCGCTCATATCTCATATTCACACACACTTTTTCGCCCGGTACATATCCCACTTTCATATACAATTCCAACATTATTATCACACATTTTATAAAAGTACAACTCATTCATACACACCACTAATCATCATGTTACTTTCACCAAGTAATGTACACCATAACAAATTCACATCACAATAGTAATATTCGTAACTTAAAGGTAATATTAATTACCATCACCAAAATATATAAATATATGCATAAATACAAAAAGGAGAATTCATGGTATAAATATATTAGTAACTACTTACTCAAAAAGTTTCCCAACTTAGAGTGCAATGAATCCTCTAGTAGGCTCCGCTTCTACCAGCTTCCGGCTCTCCTATATTTATTCATAATTCATCATTATGAATATATTTATTCATCATTCATTCAGTATATAATCATACATATACATAAATAATCCCTTAACTCTAAATCTCACCATCTAACCATCATACACAAGAAATTCACAACTAACCTATATACACTGCTGTTAGCATGTTTAGTGCATGAGATTCATGATGCTCTCTAGAATCACACACACATCCAATTATCACCAATTTCACACAAACCCTACATATATGAGTCTACTTTCAATATCAACTAAAATCATTCAATTATCACATATAAAGAATTAATTATGGCAATTATAGTAACATCATGTCACACAATATGACAAAGTGAGCAATAAAATGTCTGATCCATTTCGACCATTTTAACAACATTTTTAACTCAAACGCAAAACTTGAGAGTTGTAGAGAATTCTTTGAAGTCTCTCTAAAATCTAACAAAACCATATTTCGTACGTACCATAGCTCGCTCATGGTCATGCATTGATCTAGACCCTCCTGTGTGCTTCGAAGGACCTATACCTGCCCAAACTGCTCGCATAGTATGTCGACACTGACGATCCAACACCGTAGACTCGTTGTTTCTGTACTCCTTCAGCTGCTTGAAGAAAAATCTGGTTCTCATCAACTTCAGGTGGCTCTCCTCCCTCTTCTACTGGTTGCGAAGCAGCAGCCATGATCTCTTCGAAACGCGCCTAAATCAAGTGATAAAAATCAAATACATTATCATATTATGTAATATGTGCAAAAACTACTTACACATGTACACTATTTATTTGTGGCCACTGAACATAATACAATACCTAGTGAAAAAATTTTCATACTTATATTAATTGTCTCTGATCTCTTATCAATAAATTTTCTTCTATCTGACTTCCTGGTGTGGGTGGCCTTGAACAATTTATGTGCGCTTGGTCGCACTCCATCCTGCTCAGTCTGCATATTATTTACGGTTTTAACAAATTAATAATATATTATATTATTATAAACAAATATGAAGAATATAATGAAAT
>CATIWO010421279.1:0-33013 GCA_949673435.1 Macaranga tanarius
CAGCTGGTCGTTGCCTCATCTGTGCTAGCTTACTCCTCCACCTGGTCAAGTAATCAGAAAAAGATTCATTGAATTTTTGCCTAGTGTTTTGCAAATCCTTCAACGAGACCTCCATCTGAGAATTCAACCCATACTGCTTCATAAAGGCGGAGCACAGTTCTTTCCAATTAGTTTGCATATAAGGTTCCAGGGAATAATACCAGCGAATGGGTGCACCCTCCAAGGATAGTGGGAATTGCTTCACAATCTAAGAAATGGTGAGCTCAGTTGTTTTCATATGTGTGATGAATTGCTTCAAGTGCAAATGTGGATCTTCAGTACCAGAGTACTTCTTCATGTCAGAAAATTTGAACTTCTTCGGCAAAGGTTCTTGATTAACAAAGTCCATGTCACTGTAATCCATAGACGTATCCATACCCTTATCCCTCATCAGCATTTGCATTTGGGACCTCATCTTTTCCATCTCCTTGGCCCAGGCTGGCTCCTCAGAGACTACAACAGTTTGAAACTCTTGCCTAGCAGGTTCAGCTAATACAGTTTCCAGATCATCATCCTGATCCCTGGGTTTACCAACAGTAGCTTCTCCCTCATCCAAATCGATTGGCTGTTTCCCCCTTGCTGTCTGAAGGACTTCACCCATTACCTCTCGGATAAGATTCTTAGTGTCGGTAGTAATTTCCTCTTTCAGTTGTCTTCTAAAGGCTTCCAAATCAAATTTTTCAGACATCGTTGCGGTCTCAACAAACGGCGAAGCTCTAACAAGTTCAGATCTGATTAATCGGCCTTCGCGGGTGCGTGTCCAAATAGAAGATGAAGGATCTATTTCTGCAAGACAAAAGGTTAGAAATATGCATGACGTGTATGCATGATATGCAGTTCTATTTAAAGGGTTTTAATCAAAATATAAATAAGCGAGCACACATGGGGTCTCAATCACAGCCTTCCAACCTTATTCCTCCCACACACGTGTTCATTGGTCGGTCTCTTACTTAAGATTTTTGGTCTAGGTTTTAATTATCAACAGGGGATAATAAAACTGACGTACATGCATAAGCTCTCAAGACATAACAAACAAGTAACATATCTCTTCCATAAAACCAAAGTCCAATAGAACAGGCCATAATAGAAGGACAAGGCCCAATCTAATATGGTTTATTTATTGGGCTCGGGCTTTATGAAGGAGACTACTATATGGCAACAAAATGCATGCATTTAGGAAAATCCTAAAGGTAGTTGCTAGGGCACTACATGGGCTGAGTCTCGGGTATAGTCGAAGGCTCCCACAGTCTGTTATATACTTTTTTTCGTCTCTCCACTCAAGGGTCCGAATGACGTACTTATTTGTACTACACTGTGAGTGACAATAATTATATACTCCACCACCAGGTTTGAATGAAACACAGGCAGCGAAGCAACAACTATTGTCGGTTTAATTGGGACTGATGTGCGCAGTATGTGAAGATGGTGTAGTGAATGCAGATGCAGAAAGAATAATTAGACAATTAAAAATAATAAAACATAAAACACTGGAATCAGTTTCTCTATCCCCAGTGGAGTCGCCACTGTAGGTGGCGGGGTTCAGCGCGCGCCCAAGTGTTTGGCCACCACGGCACTGTGTGGGCTCAGGGCCCACTAGGAATACAACATTGGGCCTTTTTTAAAGGGCTTTGGTTGGAGAATGGAGTCGCCACTCGGATAAAATTCGGGACACACTTTACAGCAACTGGATTCCACGGAGGAAGCCCAGCAGCCGTCCTCAGAGATTGGATCCAGAAACTGGGTATGGGCTTTTAGCGGCCTACCCGACCTTGCGATCAGCCTCCGTTTGTGTTTTATATTTTATTATTTTTAATTATTTAATTATCCCTTTAATTACATGCAAATGGTTGTGTAATCCAAGCAATTATCAAATTTTACAATTTAGTCCAAGTTGATTAAATTATTCCATTTTCATGCAATTTAATTGGTTTAAAAACATTACACATTCACAAATAAATACAAAAAAAAAAAAAAAACCATACAAAGAAAATGGGGAGGAGAAATGATTACAACCCTTGTACATAATATATATAAAAATGAAACAAAATAAAATAAAATACAATAAACTAAATAAATGGGGGGAGGAGAAATGATTACAACCCATGATTAAATATAATAATTAAATTTGACAGTAAGTAAGCACACCACAACATAACAATAAAAATACTGATGAATTAAGCAATAACGAAAGAACTTCAGAAGACAATAATTAAATAATTAAACGAGTAAATTAAATACGAATAATTGAAAACATAATATACAACACAACACAAGACTAAAACTATTCAGAAACATAATTTAAGCATGCAAGGGAAATCAGATAAATAAAAAGTAATAAATTGAAACTCTAGAGCACAGAGGCTCACGCCTCTGTGTTACACAGGCGTGCGTTTCTCCATAGAGAGGCGCACACCCCTTCATAGAAGCGTATGTCTATTTAACGGTCAAAAATTTAAAAAAGTTAAACTGTAGAGGCGTGCGCCTCTACATACTGGGGCGTGCATCTCATCGAACAGACGCACGCCCTCTGGTTTTAAACCGAGGTAATTTTCATATTTAACAAATTCTTAAATCAGCACAAATGAGGATTGAAACCGATAATCAATGGTTCACAAATGAGTTAAATCAAAGCATTAAATCATGCACTACGATGAATAAAATACTAGATATTCAAAGTTGAAATTAAACTATATAAAAAAAAAAAAACAAATACACTAAGAAGAAAATAGTAAGGAAGTTACTGTGAAGCTTCTTTTTTGTTTTAGAAAATCGTTTGGCCCTCAGACAGGTTATCAATTTAACACTCCTTGCCTCTGGATTGGATTCAGACCCTTCTCTAATTTTTTGTTCTTTTCTTTCCCTTTTTTTTCTTCTCTGTTTTTCTTTCTTCCCTCTCTTCTCCCTCTCCTCTCACCAAAAGAAAAAAAGTCATTTCACAGATCCCCCTTCTCCCTTTTTTATGGCCTCTCCTTCTCTGCATTAACTCCCCACGTTTGGGAGTTAATGCAGCGTTATAGAACGTAGAGCGATCCACGTTATGTAACTTAATTTTTTTGTTACAGGTGTCAAAGAGGCGTGCTTCTCTGCTGACAAGGGCGTGCACCTCGAGACCATAAAGGCGTGCGCCTCTCTGTCAGAAAGTGGGATTTTAACGGGCTTTGGGCTGGTTTATGGGTTGGACCGAGTATTTGGGCTTGTCATGTTTGTGGGTTCCCTCTCACAGGTAGGTTTGAATCCAATCTTTTGGCTTAATTACCAACTTTCATCATTGGGCTCTTTGGTCTCGCGGGCCGGACCGGACAATGTGTCCACACGTGTATCTACTTGGATATCGGAGTATTAAATATAAAAAAGTTAAGCTTAAAGTGATTTATAATTTGTGTTTTTAGTTAACATAGTTTTTTTTGTTTTTTTTTTAACGAAGTTAACATAGTTAATTTATAAATTCATGGACTACAAACGCATTAAACTCTCTTTTCCCAAAAAGTGAAAGTAGAAATGAACAAAGCCATCGATAAAAAAAAAAAAAAGAAATGAATAAAGCCAGAGCTGATACAAACTAATCAGAAGTAGCTACCACATAATTGAGGCAAGGGGGGATTGGGAGGATAGAATTTCTTTCTGCCAGAAGGAAGGAAAAAAAAAATAACTATCCTGCTACAAGAAACTTGCTGACAGATTCTTCAACTGCTAAAAGTTTTCTTGTAAGCCTTAGTTGGCTTTCCTACCAGACAAATAATAAGTTTCAGCATTTACCCATTTAAAAAAAGTTTCAGCTAATTTATATTCACTTAAGGGTAATAATTTTACCCATACATTTTATAAATTTCTAATTTAATTTTTTAATTGTTATTTTTTCTATCTAATACAATTACAATTAATTTTAGCTACTTATTATTTACCAACATGGCACCTGTCGGTCAAAATTAATACCATTTTGTTCTTATTTACATTTTTAATTTTAGAGCAAATTACAAAAAAATTCATCAACTTTAACATTTTTTACAAATTCGAAATATCTTTTTAATTTTGTTAATATCATTCACCAACTTTTTAATTTTTACAATTCAAATTACAAGCAAAAAATCCGGCTAAATTTTAATGATGTGGCAGTCAAAATAATCTGAGTAGTTCATGTAGACGCCACGTCAAAATACTTCATTTTGATTATTTGCAAAAAAAAAAAATGCACGATCTTTAACTTCTTTTGTAATTTAATCACTTATTAATTATTTTGACAAATCTATACATAATGTAAAACAAATATTTAAGTTATGAGAATTAAAAATTATTTTTCCAGTTAAATAAATTATAAATTTTATTGCTTATTTTTATGTAATGAAAATTTAATTGATATATTCAAATTGATATATATTTAGTTGCTTTATGTTAAATTATGATTTTGAAATATTTAAGATATTTAAATATTTAAAATATTTAAATCAAATTATTTTCAAAATAATAATTTAACTCAAACTAAAAAAAAATATGAATGTATCGATTAAATTTTCATTATTTAAAAATAAGTAATAAAAAATAATTTTGTATTCTTATTAGTTTAATATTTATTTTACATGTATCAATTGAAAAAATATAAATTAAACGAAAAAAAAAAAACTCACATATCAATTTGTCAAAATAATTAATAGGTCCTGATAAAATTGTAAAAAAAGTGAAAGGTCGTGCATTTGTTTTGCAAACAATTAAAATGATGCATTTTAACATGACGTTTACATGGACCACTTAGATTATTCTAGTTGCCACGTCAGTGAAATTTAACCGAATTTTCAGCCAATGCTTGGAATTGCAAAAATAAAAAAGTTGATGAATGACATTGCTAAAATTAAAAAAGTGTGTCGAATTTACCAAAAGTGCTAAAACTCATTTTTTTATAATTTGCCCTTACTTTTAAATTAATTTTTTTTTAAATTGTAATACTTATATTTCAAATATTTTGTAGATTCATCCATTTTAATTTGACATTTTAATTGAATTTACCTTCTTTCATTTACGTATATTATATTGGTTACAATAAGAATCAAAAAGAAAATTATGTTAAAATTGAAAAATTAAAAAATTTAGTTAAAATCGCAACACAGCAGTAGAAAAGTATCTTTTAGAGAAATTTACCTCATATACCCCTTTTTCTACCTTCTAAACTAAAATCGCAAAATCTATTTTCTGATTTTCTCTTTTTTGCATCTCTTGTTTTTTTTTTTTAATAACAATAATTTCATTCATACAAATCAGTACAAATCAGCAATACATCGATAAAAATATTGATATCAATTCGCTAAAACCCATTAAAGGAGGAAACTGTGAAATATTCACATCTCCAAGGTTAATAGCATAATAAATCGGCTCAAGGCCTACACATTTTAAAATTCTATAATAACTAGAATACCTATGACTCAAGTGTTGCAACATACTGACGACCATAATCGAATATGTTTTGTTTGTCTAAATTGCCCCCACACAACAAGATGACAAAAACCAAACGCCGCAATAAGACGGCGAAACCAAAAAAAAAAAAAAAATAACAAACCCTAGATCTATTTGTAATACCCACTTATTTTAGAATTTAATTGATAAAAAAATGTATAGAGTGGTAATTTTAGACAAAAAAAAAAAGACTTAAAATCACCTTTCTCTGCTAACAAAGATGAAAAGTAAGAAGAAAAAAATAGAAAAGTTAGAGAAAAAAAGAGAGAGGGAGGCTGGGGTTTTAATGGTATCCTCTCTTGTTTTTTTTTTATATACACTATTTCTTTTAAATATTTTTTTTTTTGAATTGAAAAAGGGAAAAAAAAGGATCGAACCTTTGACCAGTACATGTGTTGAAGAGAGTTTAGCCACTTTTAAATAATTTCTTTCTTTTGTACCTTTTTTGTAAATTTTTTTCTTATTTTTTCCTTTGTTTCTTTATTTTTATGGCTTTTGCTACTGTGCAAACGTTTGTATCTATATAAATAGAATTACAACCGTTAGATTAATTTTTATTTTATTACAATAATTGATTATCTTACTGTATCAATGTCTGTAAAATATATCAATGGTTATAATTAATTAAATTTTAATCTAAATATCTTAATTTCAGTTGTATAGATAAAACTATTTGTATTATAGAATGACTCAATTTATATATATAGTACTTTTTATTTTTCACATCAAATTTTATTCAAACATTATTTTACAACATGGTCATTTTACATTCTACGATCTCATACATTATTTTATATGTCAATCAAAAAATTTTCTTAATTTTTTTATAATTTTTCCTTAAAATTTTCATTTTTTATTCATCTTTGAATTTTATTTATTTCAAACTTTATTTATAAAATTAAGCTCAAACACCCTTTTCCCTTTTTCCTTTTGTTTTTTTTTTCTCCACCTTTATATATAAAGAATTTGATAATTTTTTATATCTAATTTTGAACTTCTTTTTAATTCTACTCTTTATATTGGACTCAATTGTTAATTATTTTACAACAATGCTGTAAATGGATTAAAGAAAAATCTAAATTTAATAAATTAAAAATTAAAATTTTGACTAAATTTTTATAGTTGACCTACAATGTGAACTGAGCTATAATTATAAGCATAATACACTATAATCGTATCGAACAGTAACTAAGTTGGATTTAGATTCATAATATTTATAAATTTTGAACTGGGGTTCATGAAACTGTACGTTGTAATGCCTGCACATTATATATGTGGCCTAATTAACAAAGTTGTAACCCCATAGAATTGGCTCCAACCATCTTTTAAGTCCCTGAAATTTTCAATTTTTTTTTGATTGATCCTTACTACATTTTTTTCTTTAATTAAATCCTTAAATTTTATATTTCTACTTTTTTCATCTTTAAGTTAACGTCTATTAAATTTGAATAGATTTTTCGTTAAATTATTACCACGTCATGTTATTTCCGTTAAATTTGAAATTTTCAAGTTTCGTTTGATATGTTTTTAATGAATTATTGCATATAATAGATTCCTTGAACTCTTATTTTTTTTAAATTTTTATATCCTTTAGTAGATATCTATAAAATATATGTCAATAAATATTGTATAATGCAACTATTTAATGAAAATTTTTGAAATAATGAAATATGTTAAATTATTTCATAAATTTATTTGAAAAAAATTAAACTTAATTTTATTATTTTTTTTTTAAAAAAGACTCAATTATCAATTGATCAATGAATTTTAATTAAATTTTAATTATTTGGTGTGGTGATAATGGTTTTTAATATACCATTTAAGTTGTGGAGTTCGATCTCCATCCACCCCTTTTCTCTAACTACTTACAAACTAACAATAATAAGTTAGGCAAATAAATAAATAAACAAAAGTTGTGTAAATATATTCTAAGCTATCTTCAGAAAAAATAAATAAACAAACAAGCAAAGTTGTATAAATATATTTTATAGTATGCTATGCTTCCCCTACTCAAAAATTTGCTACATTAAATTTTTATCAATGAATTTAATATAGTGTTATTAATTATATTTTGTGTCACTTTTTTTTTACTCTGATTATATTTTTTTATGTCACTTTTTTTTTTGTCATTGATTATATTTTTTTATCACTTTTTTAAATTATATTTGTGTTACTTTTTTTTTAACTTTGATTATATTTTTTTTGTCACTGATTATATTTTTTGTGTCATTTTTTTTGTCACTGATTATAGTGTCACCTTTTTTTTTTTTTGTCATTGATTAGAATTTTTTTGTGTTATTTTATTGTCACTAATTATATTTAGTGTCACTTTTTCTTGTCACTAATTATAGCTTTTTTTGTTATTTTTCTTGTGGCTAAAGTGGCAATCCACCTCATGAACTATCTCTCAAGGTGCAATTAACCTCAAAATTAACTTTTTGGACTCATCAACCCTTCATCTTTCAATTTTGAGCAATAAACCTCAAAATTGAGAGAGTGAAATAGACACACTTGTAGGAGCAAGTGAAGTAATATTAAAATAATAATAAATATATTATTTTTATTTTTTTCTTTCCTTCTTCTCCTTCTTCCTTTATTTTTTGAATCACTTTCATTTTTCTTTTTTCCTCCTTCTTATCTATCGGTTTTCCTCCTTCTCCTTCCTCACCGGCTGTGATCATGAAGATGATACTGTAAAGATTTAATGAAGCACACACAAAGCAAACCAAAGAAATATGGAAGTTAATTAAAATGGAAATAAGTAATAGTAGAAAAGGTTGAACAACTATACCAAGATGTGATGGTTTCCAATATTAGGTGCAGGGAATCACTAATTTAGGCATTGGCCATATATTGAACAATCATCCAACACCCATTACCATCATCAGTTCAAATTGCCAATGCCCATCAATATCAACAACAAACCAATACATGTGAAATTAAATATAAAAAATCAAACAGATCCAAGATCCACTTATTTTTTCTTCCAAATAACTTTACAAAATAATTACAAATAATAACCCTACTAACAAACCACTAATTTTATGTATTTGCTAATGAATTGATAATGTTGATAATGATGATAGAAGAAAAAGCATCCATGGTGGGTTGTGTAAGAGGCCACAACAAGAAGAAGCATGCTAAAAGTTGGGATGGTAGAGGTTGTGTAAGAGGCTATAGCAGGAGGAAGCGAGTTGGGTGCTATGAGAGGCAATAGGGGTTGTTGGGTAAGAGAAGGCAGGCTATTACTGCGAGAGGCAATAATGGTTGTTGTGTGAGAGGAGGTGGGATGGTTACTACGAGAGGCAACGATGGTTATTGCGTAAGAGGAGGCAGCGTTGCTTGCTGGAAGAGACAATGGCATTGATTGCTATAAGAGCACTACAAAAGACATTGAAAATAGTAACAATAAATTCACGATGAACACATTCTGTCGCAAAATAATAATGAAATTATGACGGATATAAAAATGGATAACGAAATTGTAAATTTGGCCATGGATTTAATAACGGAAAGAAGAAGACGTTGTTGATTTGAGGTGGTAATGGCGCACTAAAAGTTTTGTGATGAATTGACGATGGTTATTCGATCGCTAACTTACAAACTAAATAATAATCCATCATTAATTAGTGACAAATTGTCAATTTCATCGTTAATTTATAGCCAGAAAGGCGCACAAATTTTTTGAAATGTTAGTAAGGGACTTGTAGTCGTTAATTTGCGAAGGATATAGTTTCTGTCGCTAATTAGTGACATATATTAATAACCCGTTGCTATTTATAAAGGCAAGTGTGACACCCATCCCCACCGACACCTCGTCAGATAGCACCAACACATTCACTATTCCACTTGAGGCGTCGACGTGGAGAGGCATCACTTCTAAATCGAGACTGCTCTAACCTTTTTTTTTCCATACCATCAAGAACTCATAATCATATAACTATGTTATCATCCAACCACAATATATGATAGATGACAAGGATTAAATAAACTCAACTAATATGAAAAAATATATATAAATATCTATACAAATAGATACTATTCTACAGATGGGGTAAACAAGGGGAAAAGGGGCTATCCAAAAATATACAAATAATACACTAAAAAGAAGGGTATAACCCGATAACCCCATAAGAGTAGCCTAACAAGCCCTAGAGAGTAATGTTATATTTACACTCAAAAGTGCAGTTACTCTTTATCACATCCCATCTAAGCAAAAAGAGAAAACTACAGTGCCAGGTGGTGACTACATCCAGGTCAAAGAGACCCGTATACCTGGAGTGGTCTCATGGACAACTGTGATCACTGTCAGACATCCATCCTGAAAGTCGACTCTCTCTATGTGTGTATGGTAGCCTATCGCTATTGGTTCCATAGATACTTTAAAAGAAAGGTCGGCATCCGTGTCATGTCGAATAAAGTATAAGATCTCGATCTCTGTCCTGTGAACGTCATGGGTTTGTGCCGTCCAATGCACCACCATATATACATACTATTTACACGGCTAAACTAAGCTGGAAAGAAAAAGTTTAAAAACAAAAGAGTAGTGAGTATTTTCATAAAAAAATACCTGTGAGTAGACTGAATGCAAAGAAACTCCCAAAATGAAATAACAGAATATGATACAAGAAATGAAATGAAATAATCATAAAATAATCCTTTCAAATAATATTTTCGACCAATGTCATAATAAATATCAATTTAAAATAAATGGTATTAATTATTATTGAATCAACTCATTTTACCAGTAAAATATAAATTCCATATAGGCTGTTCAGCAAAATCCAAAAATTCTCAAAATCCAAGTTTGCTTAATATCCAGCATATTAAATTATATCGCAAACTATAAAATCCAAAAATTCTCAAAATCCAAGTTTGCTCAATATCCAGCATATTAAATTATATCGCAAACCATAAAGTTAATCGATATTTGGTCAGGTTGTTATCAATGTGGTGCGTACCAATCAGCACATTGAAGGTTCACATCAGGTATGTGATGCCCACAATCACCACCATACATATGGCAACAATCAAACATATACACGTGGCATAAGAGAAACTTTTCTTAAGTGTACTTTTTTATATATAAAAACTCATCAGAGTATACAAAGTTTAACATTTAAGCATATATAATCAATATAACATTTTTCCTTTACAACGTCATTTAAAATGCCAACATGATATGCAAAATGAAGGTCGAATGCACCAAACTCATTTTGGCCCACCTAAGAATCCAATGCAAGCTTCACACTCTTAATTAAATAGAGTCCTAAAAATTTCAACAGTAAAGGGGTGAGCTTGCAACTCAGTAAGCAACTACTAAAACATTTGTACATATAAAGCCAACTCACAAGAGTTGAGTGGATTTAATATGAAACCCATTATATAAGACATATTCACTAGGTAATAAAGATGTCTTTCAAACCTCTAATAAGTCCACATATAATTACCATGAAGTTCTATAACATTGGCACTACATTGAGTGCATACGGGAGTCTAAATGAAGAAAGAGTAAGTGAGTAATAAAATATCAAGCTCTATTAGAGAATCTTAAAGATAGACTCATCTCAAATTTTCAATATGAAAGTTGTAGAAGACTCTTTAAAGTTTTCGTAGCACTAAACCACGCTCTAATTGAAGCTCTATAGCTCGAGTTATAGTAAACATACAAAGATAAATTTGTGCTGAAGGAAGAGGCTGGGCTCCTCACGGGCGGGTGCTCATAGCCCCGATTGTGTGCTCACGACCACGATTGGGTGCTCACGGTTGCGAGTCAAACTGTGAGCAGCCCATCTGGAGCTAAATTACTGTACAAAATGACCTAGGGTGCTCACGGTTGCTCCCTCACAGTCACGACCTGACCGTGAGCAGCCCAAGCAAGGCCAAAACTCCCCTTTGGCCATTCCAATGCACACCAAACCTTTCCATACTTGAATATAACTCAAATCAAACTTAAAAACACTTCATACACCCACTAAACATCATCAATTCAATCATCAATATATAATTCACAATCATTCACAAGATTTACACATCCATATTCATCATTTCATCACACTTCCATCACTCATTCATACATTATCTCATTCAAAAGCATATACTTAAAGTATGTGTAAATCACCACATTAATTAGTACTCATGTAATCACATTCAATAATATATTTGGTACTCATAGCCAAATTCATAATATTTTAAGAGTTCATACACTCTGAAAAGCCCTAGAGGGGGGGGGGTGAATAGGGTGATAAAAAATTAATTGAAAAAACAGAAATTAAATTAACAATTTTAATCCATAACACAAGTGATTTAAGGAGTTCGGATTATCAGCAATCCTACGTCTCTACCTAACTTATCCCTAAGTTAGGATTTTCAACACTAACACCAATTTTATTATTAGATTGTGTTACAATAAGATGAGTTTTCTAGCTCAACTCAAACTTCACAACAAGAGTATTTTTCTTGGCTCAACACAAAACCAAACAGCAATAGTATTTTTCTTGGCTCAACATAAAACTAACAACAAGAGTTTTTTTGGCCAACTCTAAACCTTACATAATACAATAATTTTATCACAATAGATTAATAATTAATCCAACAAGAGAAGGAAACTCACAACTCACTTCTTCAACCCCCAAAGAAAGAGTAGAAGAAAAGAGTTCTTATCTCTACACACACCCAACTCTCTCAAGAACAATAAAAATAAATATTTTAAGAATTTAATTTGCACAAATGATGCTATAAGATGGAGAGAATTGATAATCAACTTGCTGTAGCATATTTTGGACATCTCTATTTATAGAGAAAGCCAAAAACTAACTATTAGAGATGGAGGAAGTTGTGCCCAAAAAGTTCCCTTAATTTAAGGTTGAATTCTGTAATTTTTTGACTGTCAGAGGTGTCCTCCGGAGCTGGAAATCATGCTCCCGATCGGGACTTATGAAAATATATCCGTTAGAGCATTTTTTAAGCTTTAGGGGGTGCTCCGGATCTGGATTTGGACTCCAGACTGAAGCGTCACTGAAATTTGCCCGTTGGTGCTTTCAGCGTCCAGATCAAGAGTGCGGTCCGGATCGGGATTGCGCGGTCCAGATCGGGATTTGCCCCTTATTTGGTTTTGCCATATTTTGATGATTCTATAGCTTCTAGATCAAGAGCTCGGTCCGGATCAGGATTTGCGCTCTTGATCAGCTATGTCATATTTTGGTAAACTTGGCATAACTTTCACATTTTAGCTCCGATTGACCCGACATTTTATGGACATCTTCATGGGACTTAAATAAACACTTTAAGTGTTTAATAAAGCTTTAAATAAAACTTTAGAACTCAATTGGAATTTAATTTAGATTAAATTAAGTATTTATTTGAGTCTTGAATAAGCTTGAGTTCTTGAAGCAAAAGTGACTTGCACATTTGTTGCTTATTGTCCAAGTTCTTGGGCACTTCCTAACTCATATACACACTTCAACAAACACATTAGTTAATCAAAATTGTTTGTTAAAGTCAAAACTAAAGTGAGTTAGATTGATGTTTATGCAAATGTCCAACACATTCATATTTCATTCTCACTTTTATTATCCGACCGGATTCATCCTCACATAAATACCTCACACTTAGCCTCATTGGCTATAATTCTCACAATTTCAATATTAATCAAATGGCCATTTAGTGAGGCTATCTGGCCGGCTCAATCTCATTATCTCACATATCATTTTTGGGTAGCTATACACCCAGCTCAGTTTACCCATCTCACATATCACAATTTCATTTATATGGCCATTTAGTGAGACTATCCGTCCGGCTCAGTCTCACTTCTCACATGGGTAGCTATACACCCGGCTCAGCTTGCCCATCTCACAATTATACATCCTCACATTCCTCACCTTCCTCACATATCACACTTTCGTGTGAATCACAACACAATATAATTCAATGCAATTGCATATTAATAAATCATCACAATTATATTTTATCATTTTTTCATCCATGCTCATATTCCAACATCACAATATAATTTCATGCAATTACATCTGAACAAGGTATTATCACAATATATCACCAATATTCCTTCCATGATCAAAATCCATTCCTCATAGTCATAACATTAATATACACAATATATTTCCATACAATTTGCATTTCACTAATGCCACTATACCACAACTCATCAGCATTCTATCCATACTTATATTTATAGGCTTCCATAAGCACAATTATAATGTTAATATTGCATATACATATATCAATATTTTCTATTATTCTCAATACACAAAATGGTGGAAACTCATTCCCCATTATATTCACCAATCCATTTATGCATTCAATTCCATTAAAGGAATACACAATAATATACATAAGAAATGAGCATATGCACACAACATGTATTCATAGTTTCTTACCTCAAAGTGCTTCCAACTTCAAAAAGAGTCTTTCTTCCACTTAGGAGTGTCTTCTTTCTCTTTATCAAGTCCTATACATAACCATATATTAATCTCACATGATAACCATGACTCTAGCACTTAAATGCACTAGATGCACTTTAAAGCTCAAGTTTTAATATATCCAAATAATTTACACACATGTCCAAAAATTATGAAAATATTACTAAGGCTAGATCTATAAGTCTACTTTAAATTTCAACTAGAATTACTTGATTTGGATATGTGTGGAATTAATTATAGATTTTTTATACTAAAACAGGTAAAACAGAGTTGACAGCATGAGCATGAAAATGTTAGGTATGCCAGTCAGTTTTAATAGCAAAATCAGCTAAACCTCAAAACAAAAAAGTTGTAGAGGACACTCTGAAGTTTCCAGATCATTAAACCTTGCTCAAATCAGAGCCTTACAACTCCAGATATGATCAAAACAACAAGACTAATGCACATGAAAAATAGAATCCGAATTCATAACTCAAAAACCTAACTTCAATTAACCAAATATAAAAGCATGGTTTACCTAAATAATGCTCAAACCACTTATAGATTTCCAAAAGCTCCCAAAAATGATTGTTAGATGTGTAGAGAATTTATCAAAATCTCTCAAAACTATCAAAACTCTTTCTTCTCTTCTTCCTTTCTACAATTCTCTACATCCTTCCTTACACAAAATATAATAATACTCATAAATGCACCAACCAATCACAAGTCACCAAATGGGCATGAGGTGTCCCTTTAATTAATAACTTAACCTTTATTAAATAATTAAATAATAAGAACTAGATAATTACAAACAATTATCTCTACAATTTCTTAATAAAATAATACATAAATATCACCCAAATATCTCTACACCTCCTTAATGAAATGGAATAATTACTCAATAATCCATAACTTTCTATTTTAACAAATAACTCTAAACTTCCTTAACAAATATGCCCCTCTCTACCAATATGCACATACCCACACTTAAATATAATCCACAACTCTATTCTAAAAGTCATGAAGGTATAATGCATGAACAATGCTTCTAAGTTACGGGTGTTACAATTCTCCCCTCCTTAAAAAAATTTCATCCCTGAAATTTATTACTCACTACTTAACTAGATCAAGTATTTTTATACTTTTGGCTTCATTAGCTCTTCTACCCACCATGCTGCTTATTTAGGTGAATGGTGACTTCATTTCACTTTTACTATTGAAATCTCTTTATGCCTCAACTGCTCATCATAGACATTCACATTCATAATGTCTAAATTAATCTCACATGGTATTAAATTAATAATCCACTAGTAGCATACCCATACTATCCTCAACATTCGTAACACAACCCATATATGATAACTCATCCATTGCACATTAGACTTCATCATAAGAACCTAACGATAAATGCACAATTTACGAGGAATCTATCAAAAATTTGGCAGAACCTTCCCTAAAATATAGACATCTCCATACTATAGTAGGGCCAATCCTGCAATAAAAATAACTACACTTCTATAAACAATCTCAATTGGGCTTGGTTATCCACCATACTACAATTACTTACTGTCCTACGTATCTCGGACTAAATTTTTCTTTCCTTCAAAATCTTAAAATTCCTCTTTTTAGCCTTTTCAAAGCCATGTAACTTTTCACACTCAAATGAGGCTCAAAACATACATAACCTTATTAATTCATTCACAGTTGTATGCACAATAAATCTCATTCACAAACACAAGCTCAAGTATATCTATACCAACACATCATTTAATATTTATATAATCATCTTTGTGATGCATTTAGTATTCACAATCAACTCACATATGCATTCTATCATCTCCAACTTCTACAATCACCAATTCCATAATAGAAAAAAATATAAATATTATCAATAAGCAATTAAATACACATCTCATAAATCTTAAATCTCAATCCTTTATTTAATGTTTATATTCATCTCAATAATTCACATAAATGCAAGAATTTGCACTTTCACATCTCAATCTCACTGTTTGATATCATTAGCCTTGCCGATGGATACTTAGCCAATCGATACATTATCACACATCACATCCACATTTACTTACAAATATAATATCATTGCATTCAATGAACCAAACTCAAGTTCATAATATATATGCACTTACAATCATAATTCCAATACCATCACATTTCATCCAAATACTCATCTACTTCATCACAATCACACAAAATAATGAACAATAAAATTCATACAATTCCATCATTATCGTTATGAGTTTACAACATTCATATGTATCCCTATCATAATAACACACATGCAATACCAAGTCCACAATATACTCACTTGGTATATCACACAAGCATTATTAATCACATATAATTCTTTATTTACAATTTGATTTATTAAAGAGTCATGTGTACAAATTCCATAACTCTGATTTCCCTAGCAGAGCTGATACTATAAGTCTATTTTCATACCATTATTGGTTACAACTTTCTGCAAAGACTAATATTTCATTTTCATACATCCACTCTTCTATGTTGCTTTCATTATTGACCATCCATAGCAAGAATTTGAAATTCATGACATCTTTGTTATCTTAACTCAATTCTTCCTAAGTGAAAATACGTTTAAGACTTCTATCACTTCCTCATAATTACTATCTTTTAATTCTCAAATATAGTTAATAACAAAGAGTTCTAAAACATAAGCCAAAGAATTCCTCCCATACGATCATAATTGTCCGAATATAGAGACTATTATTCTTTTTCTTATATCACATATATTCTGCCCCTTGCCTAGAAGTCTTGTTTATAACTGTCATAATCATAACTAATGTATTAATCAATCCTAATAACATAATAAAAAATTTATAATATCCACACCAAATTCCGTATACCATCGCTGTAATAGAATATTCTGCTATCTAAAATTACCAATATCTAAATTTAAATCTATCATTTCCTGAAACACTATAACATTCTCTATTAATCAAACAAATCCTCACTTTATAATAATAAAAAAACTAGTCTTCATTAAAATATAGTTCATAATTTATAATCAACATGTAATTACTCATTATCATCTTCATTCTATATAATGAAATTAATGCCTCTGCAGTATACTATTCGATTCGTCAATTTTTCTTCCTCTATTTCTTTCAACTTCCATGATACTATTCTATATTAAGTAATTAATACTAAAGAAATCCTGGTTATAAGTAAATTATAAATCTTCCTTCCAATACTAAAATCATTTTAATTGTTTATCTGAACCACATTAGAACACCCATTAAATGTGCTTTTTGCTCATTTCAAATCACCTATAATATACTCGTAATTGGATTTAACAAACATGTATAGTTTCTTCTTTACTCAGTATCTCTATTTTTCTCTATTCCCGAATATGTATAACTATTTCCTTACATAATAAGTTACATAATCATGTTGGTTCCATACCCACTTTACTTTCAAAATAATACTAATCTTCCTTCTAACTCCATAATTGTTAAGTCCATATATAATTCATACTAATTATTAGTCTTAAGCAGAATTCTCTCATCATATCTCAACATCCCAACTAGCATAGAAACACATATAATTCTAGTCAATCCATTTGTACCATGCATACTTAGTACTAACTCACGTAAATAACCACACAAATTAAAAGACAATTAAAATCTATCATAAAAAATGCATCACAGCAATTAAAATAAAGGTACTCATATCTTTGTTTGCTATAGCAGGATCTTCTTGCTGTGAGATGGCATATCCTTTGGCTTGCTTTTGAAGTTGGCTAATATATTTAATTTGATGAAGTGTTAACTTCCCTTTCCTTACTCTCTCCGCTTCCACTAGGTCTACCACTGATTCAAAACCATTTCATTTCTTATAGCACATTATTCAATTAATTGAAGTCTTCCAACAGTCTCTTTTTATTGGGCATTCTTTGATGAAATAACATGTTTCCCTATAGTAGCAATATTCCCTTAATTTAAGACCCCAATATTCACCTAAATGTCTTTTGCCATAATTGTAGTATTTAAAAATAAACGTATCATACATAAATCCACCAGTGTTTTTTTTTGTCTGTCAAATTTTTCTAAATCTTTTGCTACTTATTTCCATCATTGCAAGACTAAACTGTCACACATTACACCCTTCATAATCACTTTGCTGATAACTAGAGTTTTTAGAAAACAATTCTCCACTAATTGGAATTAAATCAATAAATACATCTATAGTTTTCTTCTTCCTTATAATCCTTTCAGCACATAATGAAATTTATACTGAGTCTCTCTCTATATATAAGATATCATTCTTTTCATGATTTCTAAGTTCAACCCTTTCTCCAATCTTTTCCGTTTTGATTCATCATTTGTCACCTCTTTAAAATATACTTCAATAATCTCTTAAATTATGCCTCATAAATGACCAAAAATATAACATTTTGCCTTAACTCAAAGAATTCAATCTTCTTTTTGTCTACATATGCCTCTGAATATATATCTCTCAATAAATGCTTTAAAAAAAAAGTCTATCCCAACTATAGTCATCAGTACATTTTTAACTTATAATATTATCTTCAACTAGCCTAAGACATCTTATTTAAACAATGATACCGCATAACTAATTCTCTTTACATCATTGCAATCAATTTGATCTAGAATTCTTTCTATATTCTATAACCATTCCTCTGCTAGATCAGAATTACTAATGCTCATGGAAACCTTTGCACCTTGCTATTCTATTTTTTCATAGTTCTCATCTATAATGCTATCTACTTGCTTTGATTCATTGCTCTCATCATTCAATCAAATCTTAAAATACAAAAGTATGCAACTTATAGAGAGTTATAAATGAAAATTATTTAAGCTCATATAAAACATGCATAAGTATTTGTCTATAATTGACTCTGATACTCATTTGGGTCGATGAATTGAGCTTGGTGTCCTTCCATCCTGATATATATAACGTACATCACTATGTGCAACTTATAATTTATGTATGATATACCAGCCATAAATGCATCACATACTCATGTCCTAAGGGAATCTAATCCTCGCTCTGATACCACTAAATGTGACACCCCTAATCACCACCATACATGTGGCAATAATCAAACATATACACATGGCATAAGAGAAACTTTTTTTAAGTGTACTTATTTATATATAAAAACTCATCAGAGTATACAAAATTTAACATTTCAGCATATATAATCAATATAATATTTTTCCTTCATAACGTCATTTAAAATGCCAACATGATATGCAGGATGAAGGTCGAATGCACTAACCTCATTTTGGCCCACCTAAGAATCCAATGCAAGCTTCACACTCTTAATTAAATAGAATCCTAAAAATTTCAATAGTAAAAGGGTGAGCTTGCAACTCAATAAGCAACGACTAAAACATTTATACATATAAAGCCAACTCACAAGAGTTGAGTGGATTTAATATGAAATCAATTATATAAGACACATTCACTAGGTAATAAAGATGTCTTTCAAACCTCTAATAAGTCTATATATAATTATCATGAAGTTCTATAACCATTGGCATTACATTAAGTGCGTACGGGAGTCCAAATGAAGAAGGAGTAAGTGAGCAATAAAATATCAAGCTCCATTAGAGAATCTTAAAATAGATTCATCTCAAACTTTCAACATGAAAGTTGTAAAAAACTCTTTAAAGTTTTCTTAGCATTAAACCACGCTCCAATTAGAGCTCTATGGCTCGAGTTATGGTAAAAATACGAAAGATAAAAGTGTGCTAAAGGAAGAGGCTGGGCTCCTCATGGGTGGGTGCTCATGGCCATGATTGTATGCTCACGACCATGATTGGGTGCTCACGGTCATGAGCCAGACCATGAGCAGCCCATATAGAGCTAAATTAATGTACAAAATGACCTAGGGTGCTCACGGTTGCTCCCTCACGGTCATGAGCTAACCGTGAGCAGCCCAAGCAAGGCCAAAACTCCCCTTTGGCCATTCCAATGCACATCAAACCTTTCCATACTTGAATATAACTCAAATCAAACTTAAAAACACTTCATACACCCATTAAACATCATCAATTCAATCATCAACATATAATTCACAATCATTCACAAGATTTACACATCCATATTCGTCATTTCATCACACTTCCATCACTCATTCATACATTATCTCATTCAAAAGCATAAACTTAAAGTATGTGTAAATAACCATATCAGTTAGTACCCATGTAATCACATTTAACAATATATTTGGTACTCATAACCAAATTCACAATATTTCAAGAGTTCACACATTCATATTTCATTCTCAATTTCATTATCCGGCCGGATTCATCCTCATATAAATACCTCACACTTAGCCTTATTGACTATATTTCTTATAATTTCAATATCAATCAAATGGCCATTTAGTGACACTATTTGCCCGGCTCAGTCTCACTATCTCACATATCCTTTTTGGGTAGCTATATGCTCGGCTTATATATCACAATTTCATTTATATGGACATTTAGTGAGACTATCCGCCCAGCTCAGCTTGCCCATCTCACAATCACACATCCTCACATTCCTCACCTTCCTCACATATCACACTTTTGTGTGAATCACAACACAATATAATTCAATGCAATTGCATATTAATAAATTATCACAATAGTATTTTATCATTGTTTCATCTATACTCACATTCCAGCATCACAATATTATTCTATGCAATTGCATCTCAACAAGGCATTATCATAATATATCACCAATATTCCTTCCATGATCAAAATACATTCCTTATAGTCACAACATTAATATACACAATATATTTCCATATAATTTGCATTTCAATAATGCCACTATAACCACAACTCATCAGCATTCTATCCATACTCATATTTATAGGCTTCCACAAGCACAATTATAATGTTAATATTGCATATACATATATCAACATTTGCTAATATTCTCAATACACAAAATGGTGGAAAATCATTTCCCATTTTATTCACCAATCCATTTATGCATTCAATTCAATTAAAGGAATACACGATAATACACATAAGAAATGAGCATATGCACACAACGTGTATTCATAGTTACTTACCTCAAAGTGCTTCCAACTCAAAAAAAGTCTTTCTTCCACTTAAGAGTGCCTTCTTTCCTTTTATCAAGTCCTATACATAACCATATATCAATCTCACATAACAACCATGACTCTAGCACTTAAATGCACTAGATGCACTTTAACGCTTAGGATTCAATATATCCAAATAATTTACACACATGTCTAAAAATTATGAAAATATTACTGAGGCTAGACGTATGAGTCTACTTCAAATTCCAACTAGAATTACTTGATTTTGATATGTGTGAAATTAATTATGGATTTTTGATACAACTCAGGTAAAACAGGCAAAACAGAGTTGACAATATGAGCACGAAACTGTTTAGCTGTGCCAGTCAGTATTAACTGCAAAATTAGCTAAACCTCAAAACATAAAAGTTGTAGAGGAAACTTTGAAGTTTCTAGAACATCAAACCTTGCTCAAATCAGAGCTCTACAACTCCAGATATGATCAAAACAAGACTGATGTACATGAAAAACAGAATCCGAATTCATAACTCCAAAATCTAACATCAATTAACCAAGTATAAAATCATGGCTTACCTAAATAATGCTCAAACCACTTATAGATCTTCAAAATCTCCCAAAAATGATTTTTAGATGTGTAGAGAATTTATCAAAATCTCTCAAAGCTATCAAAACTCTTTCTTCTCTTCTTCCTCTCTACAATTCTCTACACCCCTCCTTACACAAAATATAATAATACTCACAAATGCACCAACCAATCACAAGTCACCAAATGGGCATGAGGTGTCCCTTTAATTAATAACTTAACCTTTATCAAAGAATTAAATAATAAGAACTAGATAATTACAGACAATTATCTCTACAATTTCTTAATAAAATAATACATAAATATCACCCAAATATCTCTACACCTCCTTAATGAAATGGAATAATTACTCAATAATCCACAACTTTCTATTTTAATAAATAACTCCAAACTTCCTTAACAAATATGCCCCTCTCTACCAACATGCACATATCAACGCTTAAATATAATCTACAACTCTACTCTAAAAATCATAAAGGTAAAATGTATGAACAGTGCTTCTTAGTTACAGGTGTTACAAGGTATGCATACCAGTATATATAACCACTCAGATTAGCCCCAAAGGTATTTATAAATCTTGACCGCTATCCCAAAGATAGTAATCATGAATCTTATATTCATATCCATCAATACAATATGTATCCCAGATACAAGAAATAATAATCTCAGGTGAGTTGATGTATTCCGAATATAATCTTACATCTCACCGAACCCTGCCATATCCCGGATACGGTCTTACTGCAACCTTTCCTCTTTAGTATATTTATATATTCACAAATAATCATATTTCCAATGTAAATTGTATATTTCAGTCAAATAAAACTTAATATAATCATTACAATTCTTATTAGAGTTACCAGACAAATAAAAACTTCTCAAAATCACTTTTTAAATTACTGGTACTTAAATTTTGAGTAGAGGCGCCGCCCCTGCACTCATTGAGGTGCCGCCTGTTCTCTACTGAGTTACTGAGGCACCGCCTTCTGGCTCATGAGGCATCACCTTTATGGCTTGAAGAGGCATCGCCTTTAGGGCTTTAGTGGGCTGAAGTGCCACCCTAGTGCACAGAGGTGCCGCCTCTGTGCAATCAAACACCGCCTAATCGCACTTATAATGTTTAAATTTTTGAATATTTGACAGAAATAGAAACTTTCAATCCAAAATCAATCTAAATCATCCAAAAACAAGTATAATGATAAAAGATCTGAAGATAGAAAGTCCACTCACAGAAATTCAGATTCCTTCACTTCTCTCTCTTCCTCTTTTTTTTCTTCTCAACGTCTTCTTCTTAACCTAATAATGGAGATTTAATGCCAATTTATAATTTAGTCCCCCAACTTGTAATTTTTCAATCAAGTCTATTTTCCAAACTTATTTTCCTTACAATTTAGTTTTAACCCAAAATAACATTAGTTAGTTGGATACGGACCCGACAATTCTCCTCTACTTAGAAAATTTCATCCTCGAAATTTGAGGAGTATTAAAACATGATTTTCTCAGCACTTAAGAAAATAGTTGTGGGTATCAGTGTCTCATATCTTTTTCTCACTTCCATGTTGCTTTCTCCTGGGTGTGATTCCTCTATAACACTTTAACCAAAGGAACAACTTTATTGTGTAATATTTTTTGATCTTTAGCAATAATTGATACTAGTTCTTTATTATAGCTCAGATTTTCTTTCAATTCTACCAGTTGTTCACGCAGTATGTGCGAAGGATCACTTTTATACCTTCTCAGCATCGACACATGGAAAACGTTGTGAATTCCAGACAAATTAGGGGGTAAGGCTAGCCAATAAGCTACTGGTCCAATACGTTCAATCACTCTGTACGATCCAATATACCTCAGGCTTAACTTGCCATGCTTACCAAATCTCAACATGCTTTTCTATGGTGATATCTTTAAAAATACTTTTTCGCCCATGCTGTATTCGATATCCGCTCGTTTCAGATTAGCATAGCTCCTTTGTCTATCTTGGGCCACTTTTAGATTCACTTGGACTATATGGAGATTCTCTATAGTTATTTGAACCAATTTTGGACCTAATAGCTGCCTTTCTCTAACTTCTTCCCAACAAATGGGGGTTCTACACTTCCTTCCATATAATACTTCAAATGGAGCCATACCAATACTACTCTGATAACTATTATTATAAGCAAATTCCATTAATGGTACTTACTTATCCTAATTCCCTCCAAAATATAACGCACTAGCTCTAAGCATATCTTCTAATATTTGGATTGTGTGTTCAGATTGGCCATCTGTTTGAGGGTGAAAAACTATACTAAACCTCAGTTTAGTACCCAAGGCTTCTTGTAGACTCGGCTAGAATCATGATGTGAATCTTGGATCGTGATCGGATACGATCGACACTGGTGCTCCATGCAACCTCACGATTTCTTTCACATATAGCTCCGCCAACTTATTCAAGTTGTAGCTGAATTTGACAGGTAAAAAGTGCACTAATTTTGTCAATCGATCAACGATTACCTATACAGCATCACTTCCTTGCTGGATTTTTGGCAATCCTACCACAAAATCCATTGTGTTATGTTCCCATTTCCACTCAGGAATCAGTAAGGATTGTAATAATCCAGTAGGATGTTTAAGTTCAGTCTTCACTTACTGACAGGTTAAACATTTAAACACAAATTCTGCTACATCACCCTTCATTCCTTTCCACTAGTAATTTTCTTTCAGCATTCTGTACATCTTCGTACTTCTTGGGTGCATAGCATACGCCGAGCAATGTGCTTTCTCCATTATTTCTCATCTTAATTCATCCATATTTGGCACATATAATCTACTTCCAAACTTTAAAATTCCTTCCTCATTGCAATTTAAGTCTTTCACTTTTCCATTCTTCACATCTTCCCTTAGCCTTTTTGCTTCCTCATCCATTTGATGTGCTGCCATAATTCTCTCTATTAAGATCGGCCTTACCTTTAAGGTAGCTAATACTCCACTGGAGGTATTTACCTTAACCTCAACATTTAGCTTTCTTAGTTCAATTAATAGTGGCATTTTAACCTTGCGGATATGATACAAACTTCCACTCGACTTTTGGCTTAACACATCCGTAACCACATTAGCCTTCCCTGGGTGATATTCTATTGTGCAATCGTAATCCTTTAATAACTCCACCCAATGTCTCTGTCTCAAATTTAACTCCTTTTGAGTCAAAACATACTTTAAGCTCTTGTGGTCTGTAAATATCTAATATGTAACTCCGTATAGGTAATGTCTCTTAATCTTCAATGCAAATACCACTACTGCTAACTCCAGATCATGTGTGGGGTAATTCTTCTCATGTGGCTTTAATTGCCTTGATGCATATGCTATAACCTTTCCATTTTGCATTAATATGCAACCAAGCCCTTACTTCGAAGCGTCACTATACAACATATAATGGCCTCCTTCTTCTGGCAATGTCAATACTGGCTCAGTGACTAATTTTTCCTTTAAAGTTTTGAAGCTTTGTTGACAATTTGAATTCCATTCAAATTTCATATTCTTTCTCAATAATTTCGTCAATAGTGATGCAATGATTGAGAAATTCTGTACAAACTTTCGATGATAACCTGCCAATCCTAAGAAGCTTTATATCTCTGTTGCATTTCTTGGTGGCTCCTAGTTTACAATTACCATAATCTTACTAGGGTCCATATACACCCCCTTGTTCATGCATAAATTGAGATGCAATACTCGCAAGTATACGAGATCGAATTAGTAGTATATGGTGCGTACAAGTATAGTATCCCATAAGGATTAAATGAGCTAGCCACTAATTAATTTTATTTAAAACTTATTTAAGGCTCAAATAAATTAAATACAAGTTATAATTACTTAAAATAAAATCTAAATGCTAATATACTATTAAAATGAATACTAGAGCAATAACAATTAGAACAATTAGAACAATTATAACATTTATTAGGATATATCAATCAATTCATTTTCCATGTAAATTAATTATTCTTTAAAGCAATACATTTCCTTGGGTTTAATAATGTATCAACTTACTCTTTCGATTATAAATTGTTTAAACATGCATATATTAATTTAAACACTATGGCTTAACTTTCATCCTCACATATAATGAATTAAATCAAGAATACATATTATAAAGCAAAGTTTACCCCAAATTATGGACATAAATAATTTAAGTTATTTCTAATCATTAAATTATTTCATGATATGTTTATCTCTTCCATTAGTTTTACCATCTTCCAAAGCATAACTCTAATTAAAATCATGTTTAAGTTGGCCAAATATAAACAAGCATTAAAAGCAATAAACATAAAATACATTCATTAAAGACATTGATTAACTTTTGTTAATTAATAACCATGGTTCATGATATGAAGATAAATCCCAACAATATGCAATTAATCTACATCCATAGAAATAAAATAAATACAAGAAGATATAGTAAGAGTTACATAATTTAGAATCATAAAGAAGAAGAAAACATCAAACTCTTGAATTGCCATTGCAATCTTCAAGCCTTCTTTCTTCTCTTGAATCTTTTATTGTTCTTCTTGTTCTAATATTTTTTTATGGCTAAAAATTGTTCTCTATTGCTGCTCTTTTCGAAACAACCATTATGAAGAATATTTATGCTTAGGAAGTTAATAAACAAAAGGGTGCAAATCACTATTTGGTGAAGAGTCATATACTTTAACATTTCCAGTCACTTCAATGGCATTTTCGGTAATCAAGAAAAATGAATTAAGTCTAAGTGTCTTCATGAAAGTTGTACCCTTTGAAATAGCTTTCCATAAACTCTTGAATCACTTGAATCTGAGTTCTATAGAAGGAATTATGACTAAAAAAGTGTGACATGGTCCGAGCAGTCATGTCTTTTCACACCTTGCCGAGTAGTGAAGCCTTTTGCCGAGTGGTGAAGAATCCTTACTGTCATGACTAGTGAAGATGAAGAGGAGCTTGCTGAGTCGTGAAGAAGCAATTTAGTGCTGACTCATGAAGGGAGAAAGGAATGTGCCGACTCGGCACAGTGCATTTTGGTGCCGACTCATGAAGGGACATGTCGAGTCTTGCCTTTCTCAACTCCGTTGACCTCAAATGACTTCTATAAATCCATTTAACTTTCCTAAACATTAAATAAACTTCAAAATCATTAGAGAACCATCTAAATGCATTTAAATTTAATCGATATCAATGAAAACCAAAACCATTTGTGATTATTAATGAAATGCATTATAATTAAGATAAAATGTGAACTAAATGCAACCTAATTATGCATGAAACATACTAAAATGACTATACTATTTACCACATATCAAACACCCCCACACTTAAACTTTGCTTGCCCTCAAGCAAAATGTAAAGATCAAATATGAAAGTTCAAATACAAATCAATAAATTACTCCTTTAAATTCAACATGATCAAGTACTGATAAGGGTCATAACTACATTAAATTAAAGAAACAATAAGAAAAGGGATTAAACATCTACTCCGCAAGTCTTCTAAAGCCTAGAACAAAGACAATAATAATGTAGAAAATAAAGTAACCCTACAAAGTATTATTACAAATGAAATCCATGCAAGTCAAATTAAATTCCCATTCATTAATCAAACTCAGTTTAAAAGAAAACTACTAAATCATAGAGGACAAAAGAAAGCACATACACACTTGCAATTAATCTCAAGGCATTTTTAGACCATAAAACCTTGCTTGAGAATGATTAGAAATCCTTTCCGAATGAATGCAAATGAGGAGCAAACATAAATGCACACGACTTACTTGGAATTCTTAACATCATCAAGTTTTTATTTATTATTTTTTTAGGCGAGTGCATTTTACGCTCTGTCTCACATTTTTTTTAATTAGTTTTTTTAAGCGAGTGCGTTTTATGCTCTATCTCGCATTTTGTTTTGTTTTGTTTTTTTTTTTGTAAATTATTCAAGTCCTCATCCTTTATTGATAAATTACAAGTATGTATCATGGATATAATTTCCTCTTTAATAAACATATATCATTTTCCTAAAACTTGAGCTTAATTCATTAATCCAAAATAAACAATTTAAGTGATTAAAGATTTCAAAGGTAATAAAATAAGACAAATGCCACCATCAAATCTATACTCTCTTGTCCAAATTCATGGCACATAATGCAAGGGAAGTAAATATTTAATCAAAATTCGAAGTGTTTCTAAAACTTAATATATGCATGAACCAAATTAGAACAAAACCATTACAAAATAGAAAGGAGTATAAAAATGAGACCAATAATTATTTGATATGCAACATAGCATAGTAAATTAAAAATGCAATACTTACGCAAAAAATAAGAAAAAAAAATGAAACACACAAAAATATAAACACAACAACATAAAAACATAAAACATGTAAAACATAAAACATACTAACCCCTCCCCCACACTTACCTGCTGCCGAGTGAAGACAAAATGGAGTATACACGACTTAGCAATTTTAAAAGTGATCTTGCCGAGTCGTGATAGTGCAGGGCACATCACGACTCGGCAATAAAGAAATAACATCGCCGAGTCATGACAGTGCCTAGCACTCTCGACTCGGCACAAAGATGTGTATGGGGTTCTGACTCGGCACCCCATTCCAATAAAAATTGAAATTTTTTTTAAGAGAAATTATTTAAAACAGATATTAAAATACACAAACCTAAAATTACTCACACAAAAATACATTGAAAAAAACAATAACAATCATAATAATAAAAATAATAAAAAATAAATAAATGCAAAACACGTAACATAAGCCCACAACTAAAATATATAACCTCTCCCCACACTTAAAATCACACATTGCCCTCAATGTGTGCATGCAAACACAATAAAGGCAAGCAAGAAAAATATAAGTGTAGATAAAATGGGTTAAGAAAGACAAAACGTAGATTACACACATAATAAAAAAAATTCAAACAACAAATTACCTAAAAACAATAGACACGTAAATTGCCTTAAATCAAGCAAAACAAAATTAATTTTTGTGTTAACTCAATTTAATCCCTGGCAACGGTGCCAAAAACTTGTTTACGCATAAATTGAAATGCAATACTCGCAAGTATATGAGATCGAATTAATAGTATATGGTACGTACAAGTGTCGTATCCCACAAGGATTAAATGAGCTAGCCACTAATTAATTTTATTTAAAACTTGTTTAAGGCTCAAATAAATTAAATACAAGTTATAATTAGTTAAAATAAAATCTAAATGCTAATATACTATTAAAATAAATACTAGAGCAACAACAATTAGAACAATTATTAGGATATATCAATCAATTCATTTTCCATGTAAATTAATTATTCTTTAAAGCAATGCATTTCCTTGGGTTTAATAATGTATCAACTTAATCTTTCGATTATAAATTATTTAAACATGCATATATTAATTTAAACACTATGGCTTAACTTTTATCCTCACACATAATGAATTAAATCAAGAATACATATTATAAAGCAAAGTTTATCCCAAATTATGGACATAAATAATTTAAGTTATTTCTAATCATTAAATTATTTCATGATATGTTTATCTCTTCCATTAGTTTTACCACCTTTCAATGCATAACTCTAATTAAAATTATGTTTAAGTTGGCCAAAAATAAACAAGCATTAAAAGCAATAAACATAAAATATATTCATTAAAGACATTGATTAACTTTCGTTAATTAATAACCATGGTTCATGATATGAAGATAAATTCCAACAATATGCAATTAATCTACATCCATAGAAATAAAACAAATACAAGAAGATATAGTAAGAGTTACACAATTTAGAATCACAAAGAAGAAGAAAACATCAAACTCTTGAATTGCCATTGCAATCTTCAAGCCTTCTTTCTTCTCTTGAATCTTTTATTGTTCTTCTTATTCTAATATTTTTATATGGCTAAAAATTATTCTCTATTGCTGCTCTTTTCAAAACAACCATTATGAAGAATATTTATGCTTAGGAAGTTAATAAACAAAAGGGTGCAAATCACTCTTTGGTGAAGAGTCATATACTTTAACATTTTCAGTCACTTCAAGGGTATTTTCGGTAATTAAGAAAAATGAATTAAGTTTAAGTATTTTCATAAAATTGTAGCCCTCTGAAATAACTTTCCATAACCTCTTGAATCACTTGAATCTGAGTTTTATGGAGGGAGTTATGACTGAAAGAGTGTGATATGGTCCGAGCAGTCATGTCTTTTCACACCTTGCCGAGGAGTGAAGCCTTTTGCCGAGTGGTGAAGAATCCTTACTGTCACGACTAGTGAAGATGAAGAGGAGCTTGCTGAGTCGTGAAGAAGCAATTTGGTGCTGACTCGTGAAGGGAGAAAGGAATGTGCCGACTCGGCACATTGCATTTTGGTGCCGACTCGTGAAGGGACATGTCGAGTCTTGCCTTTCTCAACTCCGTTGACCTCAAATGACTTTTACAAATCCATTTAACTTTTCTAAACATTAAATAAACTTCAAAATCATTAGAGAACCATCTAAAAGCATTTAAATTTAATCAACATCAATTAAAACCAAAAGCATTTGTGATTATTAATGAAATGCATTATAATTAAGATAAAATGTGAACTAAATGCAACCTAATTATGCATGAAACATACTAAAATGACTATACTAATTACCACATATCACCCCTCGGCATATATCATATGTCCAAGAAATGTAACCTTATCCAGCCAAAACTCACATTTACTAAATTTAGAAAACAACTACTTATCTCTCAAAATTCCTAATACAAGTCTCAAATGCTCTTCATGCTCCTTTGTAGACTTAGAATACACTAAGATATGATTGATGAATACAATTACAAACCTATCCAGATAAGGTTTGGACACTTAATTCATCAAATCCATAAATGCGACTAGAGCATTAGTTAACCTAAATGACATCACTAGAAATTCATAATGACCGTATCTTATCCTAAAGGCAGTTTTAGATACGTCAGATTCCTTGATCCTCAACTGGTGATAACCAGATCGTAGATCTTGATGTGTGTAAATCCGCAAGGATATAGAATCATATCAAGTAGTACATAAAGATATCGTCCCATAGGGATTATAGGTTGAATATTGCAATACTCACAATGTTTGATTGTTTAGACAATGAAATAGAGTTTGGAAATTTAAAGAAATGAAACTAAATTTAGAAAGGTAAAAACACAAATTCAATGTAAATTTTATAAGCTAAGGTTCCTTATTCTTAATTGACCATTTCAAAGGATTGATTAACATCTAGGTCCACATTAGTTCTAATTCATCTTGAAGGGATCTTAGAAACTATAGATTTTTCTCTCAAATAAATCTATAATTAATTGGAGATTAATTAACACTAAATTTACCGGCTCTCACCAACCTAATATCTTTTAATTTCAATTTTAAACACAACCTTTAATCAATATTAATCCACTTAATTATCTCTCAATTAATTAAGCAATCAATAGGTCATTGCCATTTCCTACAGAACTTATCTCTCAATTAAGCCTATAGTGTCAATTCAATCTTAGGTTAGCCAGGCCCAAAATGACATTAAGCACAACAATAGCCAATGAATTAAAACTAACAACCTAACAATAATCACAATAAGTATATGGTCAATTCAGAATAAGAACCCTAAAAAGGAATCTAGCCACTCATATTAAAAAGAAAAGAAAGAGATGAAGAAATGAAGAAAACAATTCTAATAATGATGAATAATAAAAAAAGTTAACAAGAAAACTCCCTTCACCAAGGTGTAGAGAAAGCTTATCTTTCAATCTTCAAAACCAAATCCTATTCTAATATGAGCAAAAACAAAAACAAGAACTAAAAAGAAGAACAAAAACAAAAACTAGGAACAACCCTTTAATGAACATGAAATGGTCCTATTTATAGACCCAAAGTCCTAGTAAGAAAGGTAATCTAACCCCTCTCAAACTCTATCTAATAAAAAACTAACAGATAAGTCCCTATCTATCTAATCTTCAGCTGAAAATTATCATCCCGTGGGCTGCCACATAAGTTAGGCATGGGTGTGCAAGAAAATGGCATGGCTGCGCAAAAAACAATATGTTGCTGAGCCTTGTGCCTTGTACGGCCGTGCTCAATTTTGGCACGGCCGTGCCACTCTATAACATGGCATAAATGAGTCTCAGGCATGGCCATGCAACAAACAAGCACGGCCATGCTCATCCCTAATGTAGATAAGTCTTTAGCCTATCCAAACTTCAAGGATTGATCCAATCTTCATCCCAATGCATCCTACAAAACAAAATACAAAAGAAATTATCTAAAAACAACTAAATCCAATTAATTAAGACAAAATAATAAAACAAACTAAATTAACTAAAAACTAACTAACTAATGCAACTACTAAGCCTAAGATGCAATAAAATAGAGTGCTTAAAACAAGTGTTTTTCACACTCATCAAATACCCCCATACTTGAGCCTTTGCTTGTCCTCAAGCAAAACAAGAGAACAACCTATTCATACAAAAAACTAACATTATGAGTAGTTTTTAACTTGAGGAACCATCCTACTCTCCCTTTAATACAAGGTTTGAAAACTGAAAATCAAAGCAACAACTTATAACCAAGAACTTAACAATTACCAAGTGAAGTGCAAACTCCCTCGTTGAATTCATGAAACAACATGATTAACAACCAAGAAAAATGAATGTAGGTATAAAACACTAACATTCAAATAGTTCTTTTATTTAAAAGCACTTAAAAGGCACATAATTTATTCCTTATACTTTTCCTATTGTAGTATCCCCCACCTTTCCATATTACTCAATGTGGATACCTCAATGAAGTCCTTTGGATACTCATACCCTTTATAGAGCATTGGAGTAGTGTACGAGTGCATTTTACGCTCCATCTCGCTTAAGAAACTTATTTATTTATTTTATTTTATTTTAGATATAATGCCTATGCTTATATGAACTACATAAAACATTAAATTTCTACAAACATCTTTCTCAACTATCAAGCATACTATTTCAATCACTCAATTAAGGAGTAGGCATTAAGTTCATTAAAATTTAAAAATTCTTAATCACAAGTTATTCCTCAAACTTAATAATCCAAACCAAGTATTAAAAGGAGATTAACATACTTACTTAAAAAAAACACACCTAATGATACTAACTCTTAGCACAAATAGGCTCAAAAACTCAAGTGAAATGTCTTTTATTCATGCAATAACAAACTAAAATGCAAAACACCAAATAAAAAAATAAAAACAGAAAAATAAAGGGAAAGATTTTCTCCCCCACACTTAGAACTTGCAATGTCCTCATTACTTGAAAATTGGACCAAAATTTATGTGGTGTTGTAATCAGATGACATGGGCATGCCTGCCTTGCTACTTTTTCTCCTAGTTCAAAAAGGATCTGGCATGGCCATGATGGATTTTGGCATGGTCGTGCCTGATTTGTATTGCAGGTAAGACATAAGTGGTTCTCTCCAAGAAAAGCAT
>CATIWO010421292.1:0-11320 GCA_949673435.1 Macaranga tanarius
CTACCCGCAAGCCTCTCCTCTTGATGATGACCTAAGACACTTGCTAGAACTTCTCCAAACTTGAATGTGTAGAACTTTGTAGCAACCTCCAATGGATGTCAATGATGGATATATGTTTGTACAACTCTTGTACAATAATGACTTTTTTTAAGAGCTCACAACACTTGTGAGCTCTTGTGTGTAGATTATTTAGGGAGCTTGGAGCTTGTAGATCATAATAACCAAAAGCTTGTCAAGCATGCTACACACTTAGGAGTTTGTAAATATTACTAAACTCTTAGATTGTAGGACTTTTAGTTTATGATGCTTTGTGTTAGTTGTTATTTTTAAAATATTGTCCATAATGCATGTTTTTAGTCATATAAATATTCTTGTGATGTGGTCTTAGATTAAATAGATTCTAGTATTCATGCAAGAGTTGCATGTGGTTAAAATTTTTAAAATTTCACTTAATCCATTTGGTTGCTTTAAATCTCCCTTCACATACATCTATCTAAAGTTGAGTAAAGTTGAGTAGTTAATAGATAAAAACACTCTTTATAGCACTAAAAAGTTATGAATTCAATTTCAAACTATATATCACACGAGTAAAATTCAATTTCAGACTATGTCATATATGAAATATGTAAAATCTTTCCTTAATAATCTTTTTTTTTTTTTAAAAAAAAAAAAAGAAGATAAAAGCTAAATTTAGTATTAGCTCATTTTGGGTCAAATTATAGTCTACCAACTATATTAGTAGATGAAGATTTGACATGGCGGTTAAAGCCGAGGTTCCAAAATGAAAAAGGTTTTGAGTTGTAGAATAGTTTTTTTTTTAGAGAAAAAAAATGAATAATTAATTCATTAAAAAGAAAGAGTACATCTTGATCAAAACAATAATAATAATATCAGTACAATCAAGAAATACCAAAATATAATCTCACTGAAGTTGTAAAATTTCTTGATGCTAATCTTCAATCGCATTGACAGAGCTCTTTTGTTTTGCAACTTGGCGATCCGTAAGCTCTACTCAATGACTTTTTTAGCCATAAATCGACTCTTTGGTCTTTGAATGAGTCCGATTGTAGAAATACTATTAGAAAGATCACAATAAAAAGATATTCGAATTCCATAAAGGGAAACCATAAAAATCCCATTAAGGACAAGAAACTCCATAAAGGAAGATTCAATAATTTCAATCAAAAAACAACAGATCTCAGATCTGTATTTATTCAATGAAAAATAACAAAATAAAGCAAATAAAATAAAAATAGAAAGGGTCACCGCCGATCGAAAAGATTATCGGCGGTGGCTAAGATGAAAATTTTTGAAGAAAGACTAAGAAAAAAAGAGAGAAAAGTGGTGGCTAGGGTTTTGGTTGAGGAGAGAATAAAACTTTTCACTTGTAGAATAGTTAAGTTGTTGATTAAATGTAGTTATTCAATTGATATAGTTCCTTTCCATAATTTAAGATTAATTATGATAAATCTGGTAATTGGATTATCTCCGGAAAAAAAAAATTTACCAACAATTAACCATAGATTCCCTCAAAAAATGACCTAAAGTTATTTGACATTTGTGGTTGTTCCTGTTTTATGCAAAGTTTTCAGGTTGTGGAAATGCAAATATGTACAGAAACTCCTTTCTAATTTGTTTTGAATAGGGGTAGTTAGGAGTTTCTAGGCGGTTAAAATTCTTTGAAGTAACAAAGAAAGGGAGATTTTAGAGTCACTTTATTTTTTAGGTATTTTAATTGTACGTTATTTTTATCAAGAGTGCTTCATAATAATTATTAATAAAGTAAAATTTATTTTGTAAAAAATAAAAAGCACCATTTTTCTTGTCATCTCTTTTTATTTTTTTTATTGTTAATTTCTTTATTTTTATGTAGTCAAAATAAATTTCTAAATATCTTTTATAATTTAATTCAATTGTTATTGTTAGATTATAATATTTACAAGATTAGACTCACCTAAAAATAAAAATATCTCATCGAAAGTTGAGTAATTTAGTGGTATAACTCCCTTAAAGGTATCAATTGGTTAATGGTTCAATTTTTATCTTCCCCTCTCATTCAAATAAATAAATAAATAAAAACATCAATCAAGTAAAGTTGTGTTTCCTTACTAATTTTGGGTGTTGTATCATCACAATACTATATATATATGTGTGAAAAATCCAAATGTTTGTGACCTTTTGTAGTTTTGTCCTAACTTTTTAATTTTAAAAATAATGTCTTAATTTAGCGAATGTTTGGCAATTTTAGCACAAAAAGATTTTTGATCAAAATCGAATAAAATGCTGACGACTTATGAACTGTCAAATTTACCTCTTTTAATATTCTAAATCTATAATGTTCTATTGGTATGAAAAATTCAAACATTTGAAATTTTTGACAATTTTATTCAAACTTTTAAATTTTGATAAAATATTTTAAATTTTCCAATTTATTAATAAAAATGATTATTTATTTAAAATTAAATAAAATATAGACATAATAATAAAAGAATTAAATTCACTATTGAAAAATTGTTAAATTCATAAATGATTTTAATTATAATAATTTTAAAAATTAAATTTATTTTTAATATAAAAATTATTACTTTAGATAATTTAAAATATTAATTATTTCATAATTAGTTATTTGAAAGTAGTTAAAAATATCTAACTTTAAAATGTAAAGAAAATTTATCATATTTACTATATAAATATATGAATACATATAAACATGTACGCACACATGCACACACATATATATAATTTTTTAAAAAAATTTATTAAAATAATAGTCAATCATAAATTTAAAATTTATCATATATAAATTTAATTTTTTAATTATTGTATCAATACCTTTTATTTAATTTTGATTAAATGATTTTAAATTGAAATATTTTTTTAAAAAAATTAGAAACGGGATAAAATTGCCAAAAGTAGAAAAAGTTTAAATTTCTTATGCAAATAAACTTTTATGGATTTTACAATATAAAGGTTAAAATTGATATTTTATGTATGCCATGTTAACATCTTTTGTTTGATTTTAACCAAATGCCAATTTGTGCTAAAATTGCCAAAAATGTAATATTCTTTGCAATATTTTATTTATCACAAAAAATTTATGAATGAAAGATTTGCATTTCCATAAAAAAAAAAAAAAAAGGATGTATCGGAATTCAGCATCTAATTGCTAATATTTGCTCTTTTTCTCCCTTCAGTGATTAGTCTTATCAAAGTAACACCAACAATTCCATAAAAATAATAACAGGACACAAGGCTGTATTATAGCACGAGCCTCTAAGGAGGATTGAATGCTTAATAATCAGTAATTTAATCTAAAGAGCCACTTAAAGCACCACTTCACCACTTAACCACAATAGCACTCCTAACATGGTGCTTGCTATCAGACCATACCAGCTCTCCAAATACATACTCATTTCTTGCCTTAGATTTTTTCCCTTTCAGGGTAACATTAAAGATCTTCTCTTCACCAATCTTGCTGAACTTCAAGACCTCGGGCTCCACGGAAACCGAACACCCAGTTGGCTTTCTAGTACTAACCTTGTAAGTACTACCAGGAGTACCAACATTTTTAACTCTTCTAGTGACAGTGATTGAGCCATTGAATTTAGGTACTATGATTGTTGGGTAGTTGAAGTCAGCAAGGCTAATAGGCTTGTCAGGGCATTTGTATGGAGTCTGCAAAAACGACAATACCTGCGTTTCATTGTATCCCAATGCACATAGAAAGTTCATGTAATCATTAACAGTTAAGTCATAGACTAGTCCTGGATCCATAGCCTGATTCGGCCTAACATGTCCTGCTCCATAACCGAATGGATCTGCCTTGATGTAGGACGCGTTCAGAATCGGCTCCATGTTATTATCCCTTGTCATTGCTGCCAGGTTCCAGGAAGAAGTAAGTACAGAAAATAGCAGAGTGAATTGTTTGCAGTGAAAAGATCTAGTGAACTCACCTGTGGTCATAATTGCGGATTTAATGGCTGCAGGACTCCAATTAGGATGCAGAGTTTTCAGAAGGCCAACAATTCCTGAAACATGAGGACATGACATAGAAGTTCCTGATACTGAGTTGAAAAGAACTCGTCGCGTATCGAAATCTTGATTTGTTGGTCCTTCTGCTTGTGTGTAGGCAGCTATGATACTCACTCCTGGTGCTGTGATATCAGGCTGAAAATAAAGAATTTTTTTTTTGTTTCCAAAATTTAGCTACAAAATATGTATATTTGAAGAAACAAGAAAAGCAGCTATTAAGCTCAGCTGATAATACCTTAAGGATCTCTGGTGTTATACTGTTGGGTCCTCTTGATGAAAAAGCTGCCATGAAAGGAGCTGGCTTTACGCCTATTTGTGTTTCAGGACGTGTAACATATGCAATAGGAGACCTGTTTCAAATAATGAAAATGACAACAAAATTTAGCTTCAATAAATAAGCATGGCAGTTGCTGAGATTAGATCTTACTTGGTGGAGTTTATGTAGTTGTAGATAGCAACACCATCACTGTAATTGAGGTGTGAAGCAGGAAGAACATGAGGATCAGCAAGAATTTCATTCCCAGAATCCTTGTCATTGACCAGAACCATCCCTGCGGCACCAGCCAATGCAGCTTGCTGACCCTTGTCCACTCTCGCATTTACCCCTCTAAGGCAGACCAAGATCTTTCCCTTCGCCTTTTCGGGATCAAGTGTTCCATTTTTGCAGAGCTTACTGCATTGACACGAGTCATGATAAGCTTATGCTATAAATTCAAAACCCTGTTAGAGCCTAATCAACTAAAGACTAAATTAAGAATAGCTTTTTGATTTTCAAAAAAAAAAAAAAAGAATAGCTTTTTGAATCCTTACGCATCTTCCACCGATGCGTTAGCTGCTTTAGCATCTGCAGCACTCATAAGTGGGCAGAATTTGTTCTTTGGCAATGCTTTTGTTGATAAACTCTCTCCCTTGAGAAAACAAAAGAACAGTAAACAGTTAGTTCTCTGGCTCAATTGCATGAAAATGTTCTGTGTATCCTGATGTTGGAAAATGGAAACAAACCTTGAAGCTGATGTTGTTTCCAAGGACAACGTAGCTGGGGAACTCTCTGTCGGTGGTGCTGGCTCCGACAGTGATCTGCCAAGGAGCGAGATTGGATGCAGTAGAATCAGCAGGACCAGAATTACCAGCAGAGCAAATCACCACAATGCCATGCTTGACAGCGTGAAAAGAACCAATGGCAACACTATCATTAAAGAACTGTGTAGCCTCCCCTCCCAATGATACAGACAACACATCAACACCATCACTTATCGCAGAATCAAATGCTGCTATGATATCTGCATCAAAGCATTCATTTCCACCAACTGGAGGATAGCAGACCTTGTACGCAGCTACCCTCGCTTTTGGTGAACCTCCTTTTGCAGTCCCCTTCCCTAACCCAAAAACACTTGCTCCTGCCACAAAATTGCCACCTGCTGTTGACAAGGTATGTGTTCCATGGCCCTCGTTATCCCGAGGCGATTCGAAGGTGGAATTGAGATGTCCAGCAACTGTTGCATATCCTTTGTTGAAGTATCTTGCTCCAATAAGCTTCCTTCACAATTTTTTTTTTTTTTTAAATTTAGTAGTGATCAATAAAAAAATTAAAGTTGTCAAAAAAATAAAAATAAAAATAAAGGATAAGTATAATTTTGATCCTTGCAGTTTCACTTTTTGGCAAAACTGGTCATGTATTTTTTTTCAACATTCAAGTATCTTATGTTTCATATTTCTTATGGTTTAGTACCCTTTTAAATAATATTGTTCAAAATCTATGCTTTAATATTAAAATAATATAAATTTTTAACAGTAAAATCATATAATGAGTGATATATTATTCAACTAACTGCAATAAACTTATAACAAATTATGTTTAGATATATTTTTAATTTTATTATGAATAAAAAAAATTTTAAAATAAATTTACAATATTTTAAAAATGACCAATTTGTTAGATTAACCATAAATTATAAATAAAATAAATTTATCTTTGAAATTTAATATTATATTAATGTTCCCTCATAAAATAATATTGATATTAGTTTATAGAATACTAAAGTGTAAGAAATATAAAATATAAAGTATTTAAATGTCACAGAAAAATCCAAATAATCAATTTTATCAGAATGCAAAACTACAATAATCAAAATTGTATTTATTCCAAATTAAATTAATAAATCTGCATGTGGACATAAACATCAGCCTAGAATCATACCTTTTTTTAGGATGGTATGAAAATTACAGTAAATGCATGAGAGGAATATAATCAATGATGCAGCCTATTTCACAAAAACATATAATATGAAGAAACAAGTGTCGGGAAAGTTTTATTCTTTTTGATAAGTTCATTGAGTTCCAATTTGAAAATAATCAAAATTCATATAATTATCCAATATTGGAGCTATTAGAAGCATCAAATGTAATGAAGCGTATAATAAGGAACTACTTACAATGGAATTTTTTTTTTTTATCAGAAATGATTATTAATTCAGCAACTTGGATTATATCAATGCACGGAGCCTGACAGGAATTAAAATAAGCACAGAATTGAAAAGATCAACTTATTATATATCCTGTCAAACTAGTATATTGACTCTTGCATGTTTGAGTTTGAGAGGGTACAGGCAATAGTGCTCTGTAATCTATAATTAAATATAAATGATTTGTATGGTTAAACAAATTGTCCGTTGTCCTGGCTTTGAAATACAATCCATCAGAAATAGTGATAACTGGAGACTAGCAATACCAATATTTTAATCTAAGTGTATAATTAAATAGATAGCCACATGCTCTCCCTTTCAGAAACACCATCCCCCCTTAAAAAAAAATGTCTCAATTGTTTGTTGATTGATTGATTTATTTATTTCCATATAGTGATTTGAAAAATTTAAATATTTATTTCCATATGGTAATTTGAAAAATTTCAATAGAATAGAATGTTAAAAAATAACTCCTATCAATACGATTTCGGTGCAATGAAAGAAAATATTAGTGCCAGTGAGGAAGTAGTCAAGTGATAGCTCATCTTCAAAGACATCCTGAAGTGTGGAGGGGAAAACTATTTCCTATTGTGCAGTCCATCAATTTTAGATTATATGACATCTCTACTAAAAAAGAAAACTAGTATGGTACCTGGGGGAGTCAGGTTCAAATGGGACCTCACCCCATCCCAATCTGGCAATCCCTTTTGTAACTTTGTCAAAAACACTTAAGTCATTACAAAGATAAGATCGGACCAACATACAAGTTGGTCTAAAGCAACAAAAGTTTGGACCAAACTAACATGCAAGAAGAGTTGACCACAAAGAATATGAATCTTTAAAATTAAATTATCAAATATAACCATAAACTGAAAAGAAAAAAAAGGAGACTGCTGCTTTTGTATTTTAGGGTTGTGAATATACTGATGAAAAAAAAAAGTAAGAAAACAGAAACAGACCTATTGCAGTGGAAATAAGGATCTGAGCCATTTTGACATATTCCTCTCCACTTTGATGGAATCGGTCCATACCCTTCATCGCTAAAGCTTTTTGATTCTGGCCAGACGCCTACGCACCAATGCCACATTACAGTTAATCAGAACAAAAAAATGAAAAAAGCCAAGGTAAAAGAAAGTTCCTAACATGATTATAAAAGACAGTGGACAATACAAATGCATGTGCAGAAACTTTATCCAAAATTATTTACAGCGTGCAGTTTGATTCTTCATTTCAGCTTTTTCTGGACCATTTTCACTTTATTATTGGTCCTTATAATTATTATTTTTTTGTTATAGACACGACATTCCAACTAATTGGGATGGCGTCGGATGAATTCGTTAGAGGGGTAGACTTCTCACAGCATCCATTTACAAGACTTGAACTTAAAAAAGAAAATGATTTAAGTGTTCATAAATTATACAACAACAAATTTTTTTAAAATCTTATAAAAATTAATTTTATGAATTAGTAACAACAGACATGAAATTTGAAAACAAATAACCATGAAAGTGCTTTCAGTAATTTGAATATTACCCATCACTGGCAGCTAGTCAATACTTATCGTGATTTATGGCAATCTTTAAACGTAATTGAACAAATGCATGTTCGCATTCATATAGTCATTTCAGCTGCATGGTTAAGTCAATGGTTTATATTCAAATGATTCTGGAAGATAAACAAAAATACATAAGTTTTAAAAGAATTTTTTATGATTAAATTTATAAATTTTAAAACACTTCCCTTTAATTCTATTTATTAGTTAAAATATTTTTTTTCTTAACAAGTTCTTAACATTTGAATATTTTTTATATTTCAATCCTGAAAAAGTTACATTTTTAATATTCTAATTACATAATAACAAATTTCTGTTTTTCTAAGTATAACCTATTTTAAATTTTAATTTTGGCAATAACTATGTAATTCATGAAAATCAAATATCAGAAAATAAGAAAAGAATAACAACTTTTTTCTTAAATTAATTATGCCAAATAGTAGCAAATGAAAATAATTAAGAAAATGTCCATTTAGTTATTGCACAAATATATAATTCTAAGGAACATATTATAGTTTTTTACTTAGATTATCTAATAACTTATGATTCTTGGAAATAATTTAAATTATTTAAGATATTATACAGTTCAGCATATTGCAGTTAATATATTTTGATGTGATTTAAAAATAACGTTTAGGTTATATAAAAATAAGTATTTAAATATAATTAAAAAAAAGAGCTGTTTTACAATATTTTAATCTAATTAAAATATATAAAAAATTTCGATTGTTATTTAATGTTGTGAAATTCTATACTCTTATATAATTTTGAAAGAATAGATTTTTCCAAAAATATTACTAAAAAAAATTGTCAAACTAAAAAATTAAAACTATATTGGCCTTTATAGTTTTAGAACTGAAATGAAAAATAAAAAATGTTTGCATAGAATAGTGTTTTAACTAACACACACGACTAATGCACATTTTTTAAAAAAATTTACAAAATTTGATAATAAAATAATAATCTTTTAGAACTAAATTATAAAAATATCTAATCTTTGTTCATTGGATCGAGTGGTTCCTAAGCATGAAGTTGACTTTAACACTGACTTTTGATTTGTTCCAGAACTCAATAATTAAATGAAGCTAGTAAAGAAATTGCATACCAGTATCAAGGTTTCCAATAATTATATCTTCACCATATCTTGCTTTCTTCCATATTGAGTTGGAAGGTACTGCACCATCTTGCTCAAGTCCAAGGAAGCTCCATGAATGAGTTGTGTGAAGCTTTTTTCCTTTGTTCAAGAACACTGATGCTACTTTTGGATGTTCTACATTGAATATTGGTCAAAACCCAAGATTCAACACTTCCATTAACATAAATTAATCGATGAAAACAGAGTAAAAAAACAGAGGAGTTGTAGTGATCTCACTAGCTATCTGAGCTGCAACTCCATCTTCTATGGTGGCAGCAAAACCATTGATGTGCCTTGTGTACGAGTAAAATATGGATTCTTGTGCTAAGGCTCGACTGTTTCAAGATCAATTAGCTTTAGAAAAAAAAAAAAAAAAAGAAGATTTGCAAAACAATAAAAAGAATCAATCTATATGCATATATTCGTATATACCTTCCCAAGAATGCTTCAAGAAAACTATAGTGAGACTCGGTAACAAGATTTTGATCAATAGAAGAGAACTCTAAGCCATGTGAATGTGCTCCAAAGTACACTACATAAGACTAAGGAACAAAGCAATTCAAAGATTTTTATGAACTTATAATAACACTATGTACATGAAGACATTGTATTAATTAGAGAAACTATTTATGCATGTTATATAGTTGATTTGTGGGGAGCTAGATTAAAAACATTGCTTACCTTTTTGGAGGCAAAGATGGGTCTTTGCACTAGAGTTAAGAAAAGAAATGGAAAGAAGCAAAGGTTAGTTGGATTTAGTAGCCTCATTTCTTGCTTCCTCTCTTAGTAAATAAAAATGTGCTAACTGTGCTTCTGCTACTCTCCTGTCTCTATATAGGGGCGTTCCCTTTTTAAACAATTATAGAATATAGAGCTTTTCGAATTGAAAAGCTATAACATTATTTTATCCTCGCAATGCTCAATTCCAAGCTTTAATTATATGTTTAAAATGTATTCACCTTTTATTTTTCCCTCCAGAGCTTATCATTTGTATAATATTTGCAGGTGGGCCATCTTGGGTAGTTTTGCTTAATGTTTCTGCGTTGGACGTTCACTTTTTGCCTCAGAAGCACATTAGACCTTAAGAATTTTTTTGAACCAAATTGAAACTTATTCTTTTAAAATTAGATCGTAATGGACTTTTTATTAAAAAATATTTACAATTAAGTCCTAAAAACTAAAGAAAAAATTAATTTTAACGGTTAACTAATGAAAAATGATTTAAACTAACAAATAAATTAATAAATCTTTTTTAGAAACTATATATAAACTAATTATAAAGATTTCAAAATTTTTAAAAATTTACAATATTATTTAAAATTTCTTAAAAAAAATTTTTTTGAAATTTTTTTTTTGAAATTTTAAAATCCTTATGTTGGTTTAAAAATTTTAAGAACTTCATAATTAGGTTATATATAGCTTTTAAAAATTTTTTATCAATTTTATTTATCAGTGTAAATTATTTATCATTAATTAACCATTAAAATTAAAATTTTTTTTTTTAGTTTTTAGGACTTAATTGTAAAGATTTTTTAATAAAAGTTTCAATATGTTTTACTTTTAAAAGAATAAATACCAATATGGTTCAAAAAATATTTTAGGGTCCAATATGCTCTTAGAACAAAAGTGAAGGTCCAATTTGGACCGTTTCTCATATTTTGCTTTGGGAAGGTGCCAAGATTGTCGGTATATGATGGGAGATTCTTGAGATTCTTTATAATCTAGATCACCGTATTTAGAGTTTACATACATTATCGCTCTAACTAGAAAATATTGCACCACCACACATGGGTGTGGTGGACCTGGTGGTAAGTAGGGGTGAGCACGGTCCGGTTCGGTTTGGAGAATGTAATTCTCCGGAATTGCTCCATACTATTGGAGATTTAAAAATTAAAGCTCCGGAATTGCTCCAAATTTTCGGTTCGGGACAGTTCGGAGATTAAAAATTTCGGTTCAGTTCGGAGATCGATTCTTCTCCGAATTAAAAATTTCGGTTCCATTTGGTCCAAATTATTTAGCTTGTCATATATACTCTAGAATTGTAATATAAAACTACGTAATTTTATCAAAAAACTACGTAATTTTACCTAAAATTATATAATTTAATTTTTTACTTATATATTTAAAATTAATATTTAA
>CATIWO010421365.1:0-66436 GCA_949673435.1 Macaranga tanarius
ATTAAAGTTTTTTAACCAAATATATAAATATTAATAATTAACTAAAATTATTAATCGTAACAAAATATAAAAATAATTAAAAATTACTTAAAAATATTAAGGATTAATTAAATAAAAAATAATGTATGTAATTTTATTAAACATATTTAAAAATTATAGGGATTAAATCGGATATTTTACGTTAACACCGTCAACCTTTAATTAACGGAAGGACTTAATTTCAACGAAAATAAAAGTGCAGGGATTCAATGTATAGAAATAAAAGTGCATGGGGTAAATCTCAAAAAAAAATGAAAGTGCAGGGGGGAAAATATGGTTTATTCCAAAAATTAATAAGTACTAAAAATAATTTATTAATTATTAACATAAATAAATATCAAAATTACATATTTTTTAAAGTATATATCATTTTTAGTCATTTTACTTGAAACATCACTTTTACAATAACTTTATTACCAAACAGATAAACTGTTTTTTCATCAGTACTTTTTGAATCAACACTTTTTAAATCAGCAACAGCATAATTCAACAACAATGCCAAACAGGCCATTTGGCAACAAAAATTGTATTAGTATATTTCAGAGGATAATAGAAATATTGATAGATGATTCAATCAGTTTTGTGACCATTACAGGATTCAACGCACACACATATAAGTAAAATCAGTTTTTGAGGGAAAAAAAATAGAGGGTTAACCTTTGATTTATAAAGATGCAATCCACACCGACTAAAGAGCTCCTTAAAGTACATATCAGACCTGGTAATGCTCCGATCTTCTTTGTCTAACACAAATCCTGCAAAGATGCAGTTTTTATCTTAGAAGTAATTATTTCACCCAGCAACAGTTTACTAGTGAATTTGCTCAGCCAATGTGAAGTTCCCTACATGCCCGATTCCAGATCAATTGTAAGTTATGTTTTTATCACATGTTTCCTACTCTTCCTACATACCAGATTCCAGAGTGATCTTAAGTCACAATCTTATCCTTCTCTTGTTTGGAAAGGAGGTAGAGTAAATTTTGTATTAGTTACCATTCAAGGTCAAATTTATCTTTCAATGGATTGAATAGAATTGGGAGCCTTTTTTTAGACTACAATAAAACCCCCAATATCATTTCTTCTAATTGCTATGCTTCTTCAAACAATTCATACTCGAATTATGCACTTCACTAATAAAAACTTCAGCATACATATGGTAATCTGAGAGACAAGGCATAGTACCATTTCGTGCAAAATTCTCTTTCAGGACCAAAAAACCACCAGGTTTGAGGCCAATCTGTAATTTTTTAAAGGAATAATACATGTTAAGGAAAAAACAAGTAGGAACCTTCTACAATCTAAGAATGGAAGAAATGCAAGCATATAGTTAGACTATTTGACCTACTCTAACTCACACATCCAATGATGACATGGGAAATGGCCTCTTTGAAGCAGGCACATCATTTTTCAGCAAGAAAGTTTGTCTCAGAAGAAGTGCTAATTGTCAAAGTTCAAGAATTCTAACAATTGAAATTGATAAGATGAATTTCCCAGACAAAGCTCATCTCACATAGGAGAGAAGGAGAGGTGAAGTGGAAGAACATAAAGGGTGCATGCATAGAACATAAAAATTCTACAAAGAAGGTATTAAACAATGCATACTGGCCAAGCAATAACTTCATTTTCTATTACTCTCCAATGTGACTAAGCATGAATATTTAATTTTTTTTTTTTTAAGGATGGTGAAGAATGAATCACAAAGAATAACCTTCTGCCGCCGAAAATATTTTGTTTACTCTACAGGGAAATATGCTGATTTACCTTTGCTCTCTTGAAAAATGACACAAAATCATCATCTGTTAGATGCCCAATACACCACTGAATCCAGATCACATCATATCTACCTGCATCTGGTGTAAATTCCTGAAGACAAAGGCAATCAGACTTCATTTTTTGTGGCCAAAAAAAGCCTAAACAATAGCACTATATATATGCAAAATGCATAAATGTAAGCCACATAATTTCTCACACTTGCTAAAATGAACCACATTTGATTAGCAGAGGCATTAGAGCTGAGATCAGACATTAGAGATCAACTAATTGATTCTAATCACATTAATTCCACTTGCATTCAAAAGCCAATAATAAGAAAAAAAAAATACAAAAAAGGCCGTATAAGAGAAATTAGAGTGAAGGTTGGTGGATGGGAATGAATTTTGGTTCCTCAATTATATTTCTACTCCTTCAAGAATTGCTAGAACCAGAAGTTGAGATTCCTACTCCAATTAAATGAAAAAATGAAATTCTGTTAGCAGAAGGCCTTTCAACAAACAAAGATAAGAATGCTTTGACTATGGAACTGCAGTTAAACCCCCTCAATCTTCTAAACCCCTTCACTATATCCTGAAATACTCATATTAGATAAGTATGCTTGGGCAGGACCTTGCCACTTCAAATCAGTGGGAAAATCTGGAAAAGCAAATAGGGAGTAATAGAGTCTGATTGACTGACACCACCATTCCATACTAATATCACAATTTATATGCTTGTTATTCTTGCACATAAAATACCAATTTATAGTGATCTGATTTTCTTGAACATGATTATCTATAAAGCTCATACAATTTGAAACTGATATACATAAGATACAATAATAGAAACAGATGCATTCTCAAATTCATAAATGCATGCAGAAGTTTCTTTTATGCATATACATTATTCTCAAGGTACATTACCTGAAGGGGGGTGCAAAAAAAATTAGTGGCCTTGTGCGTATCGGATGCCATGTGATTTTCATTAACCAAACTATCCCGGGCAGCATCTAGGAAATGTGATACCGGCTCAAGAAGATCAACCTGGAAAAGAATAAGTGACAGAGAGAGAGAGAGAGAGTAAATGAACCGAGGTACACAGTTCACAAGTGTGTGTATGACACTAATCTTTTGCAAAAGACAAAAACACCAATATGAAGATTGCAGATAATAAAAACAAAGAGGAACAACAAATATCTTACAATGTTCATGTATAATTAAGCACTTGAAGCATTTAACTGGTTCTACTGATTACTACAATGACAAACGACAGCACCTGCATACTGGCAAGAAGCAAGCCACTTTAGGAGGGCTCACTTTTTGTAGGACAAGGATCTAATTTCAGGCAATAATTATTGAAGTATTACAGTCATTAACACAAAGATAGTTTACACTGCTGATAAAGAAAAATCTATTTATGTATGCAGGCATCATGATTTAGTAATAAAAGATTTTTTTTAAAAAAAAAAATTGGAATACAGGCAATACTACATTTGCTTTAGCTAGGAGTACTCAACATCAACAAAAGCACACATTTGATCTTAGGGCTCAATAGCAGAAGCTCAAGAGTTTAAGGGCCTTTCAATGGACTTTCCTAAAATAAATCAACAATATCTTTAATGCTTAAAGATGAATATATTATACACTCATGGTTAAAATGGTGTTACCTCATTAAAATATCGTATGAGAAGGTTCTTGGTGATTCTCCCAATGCCAGAACCACAATCTGCATCAGTTTTGACTTAAAGTTAGCAACAAGAAATGCAAACTGCCAAATTCATGGAGCTGCAAGTTAATTGAGCCAAACCCAAATTTAACATGTCAATCTTTTGTCACTTATTAAATCAGTATAAGAAAATGTAAGCTTAAAAGAGTTGTGCCAAAGCTACATGATGTTTGGTTTAATCACAAAAGAACCCTTTGCAAAGAAACTCTAACTGAGCTGAGCTTTCTATCAGATATACAACACAAATCCTGATCTAAGAGCTACTATCCTCCTCAATTAGTAATCAAAATTTTAAGAATTGAATAATTTAGGCACATTCTCAGTAACAATCTGATGTAACTTTGAAACTTATTCATTTTCCTGCAACATTTATTATACCGATACAGATTTAGCTGTTTCACGTGTTTAACCACCACAAAAAGATACAGCTAGTGTATTGAATCTCTAATTTGTTCAATCTGTGCATAGAAGTTCTAGTCTTCAAGGCAGTGAAGAGTTAACCTTATTAATCAGAGACACAAACCAGAATAGAATCGAGACCTTCCTAAATCCTAATCCAAAAAAGTCTTTGCAGACACAGCTGGTAAGTACTGAAAATTTATAAACACATCTCAGCATTGATGCTGCATGCCAAAAGAATTGACACCAATAAGCTAAACCAAGTCTCCGTTCATCACATCACTGTCACCCAAATCCAACCATACATAAAACCATTATATAAGTACAGATGACAAAGTGATGGACGGTTATTTATTAGCATGTGGACATGATAGATAGAGCTACTATACTGGCAACGAGTTCTGAACGGGATAAACATACACTATAGCAAAATTGAACTTTACATTTCCTTACATAAGAACCTTTGTTCAAGTTTTTCAACATACAAAATCCAATTCATGTTGAACATAGAAACTTTGAGTTTGCAACATTACACCAGAAATTAAATTCATGCACTAAAGATGTGAATTTTACACTATTGTGCATACAATACAATATGATGGGGATAAAAAGAGAGAGAGTTTTATTTACCAAGAGCAACAAGATGGCGACCAATTCCACCATCAACAAAAAATTCAGAGAAAAGACTTTGAAGAAAAGCTTCACTACCCTTTACATCAGCATCATTCACTTGCCCATATCCACCCAACACTCCATCCACTGATGCCTCCACACCCTTCTCTCCCCGCACCATCCCACAAGTAAGAAGCAAGCAAGCAAACAAAAAAATAAGTAAAAATGGTAAATTCAGCAGCAGCTGATTCTATTAAGAATGGTAGAAAAAAAAAAAAAAAAAAAGAATAAAGTTGGCAACTTTTTCGTACTTCCCAGTAAGAAACACCTTCACGGTACCATTGGGTCTTCTTGGTATCGTCGCCGGTTTGTTCCCTCCACATCTCCTCTGCATTCTTGAATTCACGCCCATCGGAATCGGTGCCAGCGACCTCCATTTGGGATGATGCTTTTACTCGATGTTGGGTGCTTTTGCTACTGGTGAAAAAGGGCAAAGATTTGGAGGGAATCAATGGGCGTACAATGTGAGGGGCTCCTACATAACATTTTAGGTTCATGTTTTTATTGGGTTCGAGTTTTTAATGGAGGTCCATGGGATGAGAAGCTTGTATTTGTATAAATAGCTATAAACGACACCGTTTAGACCCTGCTATATAAATTTCTATGTTCTGTGTCACTGCCAAGAGCCATGGTGAGGCAAGCCACTCATTACATAGCAAATTTATTGCAATCTTGCATAGACAAGAAGGCCTATCTGCTTGGAAAGCTTCTCCATGGACATATTCTTCGTGTTGGCCTCTCCACAGATACCTTCCTATTGAACCGTCTTATTGAGCTCTACTTCAAATGCAAGAACGTGGGTTATGCACACAACTTGTTTTACAAAATGCCCCAAAAGAATATTTATTCTTGGAATGCAGTCTTAACTGAGCATTGCAAGGCAGGAAATTTAGAATGTGCGTATAGATTGTTTTCTGAGATGCCTGAGAGAAATACTGTGTCGTGGAATAATCTGATTAGTGCATTAGTGCGTGCCGGGTTGCATCGAGAGGCATTGAATGTTTATGATGAAATGATTTTGGAAGGTTTAGTGCCTACCCATTTCACTTTGGCTAGTGTTTTGAGCGCATGTGGCACTTTGCTAGATGTGGACTATGGAAGGAGATGTCATGGTCTTCTTGTTAAAATTGGACTAGACAAGAATGTGTATGTGAGTAATGCTTTGTTGAGTGTGTATACTAGGTGTGGCCTTGTTAGAGATGCAATTCGGCTCTTTGAGGAAATGGAGGAACCTAATGAAGTCACCTTTACAGCACTGATGAGCGGGTTTACGAAGACAGATAGAGCTGCTGAGGCATTGGAAATGTTTAGGTTGATGTGTAGGCAAGGGATTCGAGCTGATAGTGTCTCATTGTCGAGTGTTTTGGGTGTTTGTGCCAGAGGAGGGTGTGGAGAATCTGGTTTTGGTGATCAGAGTGATGACATTTTGAGTAATGCACTTGGGAAACTAGTACATGGATTTGCAACTAAACTTGGGTTTGAAAGTGATCTTCATTTTTGCAATTCATTACTAGATATGTATGCAAAGAATGGTGATATGAATAGTGCTGAGAAGGTTTTTTCGAATTTGCCTGAAGTCAGTGTTGTCTCTTGGAATGTGATGATAGCTGGCTACGGTCAGAAATGCAAAAGTGACAAGGCCATAGATTATCTGCAAAGAATGCAGTCTTCTGGGTTTGAACCAGATGAGGTTACTCATATTAATATGCTCACAGCGTGTGTCAAGTCTGGAGATATGGAGATCGGGCATCATGTATTTGACTGCATGGTAAGCCCAAGTGTGAGTTCATGGAATGCTTTGCTATCTGGCTATATGCAAATCGGGAATCACGAGGAAGCAATAAAATTGTTCAGAGAAATGCAGTTTCAGAATGTAAAACCTGATCGAACCACTCTAGCTATTATACTTAGTTCATGTGCAGGAATGGAGCTTTTGGAGGCTGGAAAACAAGTCCATGCTGCTTCAACTAAAGCTGACTTTCATAATGACATATATGTTGCTAGTGGGCTCATTGGTATGTATTCAAAGTGTGGGGAGATGAATGTAGCAGAATGTATATTTAAAAAAATGCCCGAATTGGATATTGTCTGTTGGAATTCTATCATTGCAGGGTTTTCCTTTAATTCTCTAGAAAAGGAAGCCTTGAATTTCTTTCAGCAGATGCGAAAAAATGGCCCGTCTCCAACTCAATTCTCTTATGCTACTATTTTGAACTGCTGTGCAAAATTATCTTCTTTGTTTCATGGGAAGCAGATCCACTCTCAGATAGTAAAAGAAGGTTTTATAAATGATGTCTATGTGGGAAGTTCTCTTGTTGACTTGTATTGTAAATGTGGTGAGGTGGATGAAGCCAGGCAATTTTTTGATACAATGCCTAGTAAAAATACAGTTACATGGAATGAGATGATTCATGGGTATGCTCAAAATGGCCGTGGATATGAGGCTGTTAATCTATACAGAAACATGATTGAATTAGGTGAGAAACCTGATGGAATAACATTTGTTGCTGTTTTGACTGCCTGTAGCCATTCAGGATTAGTTGATACGGGGGTTGAAATATTTGACTCAATGCAGCAAGACCACGGCGTGGAGCCAATTTTGGATCACTATACTTGTATTATTGATGCGTTGGCCCGAGCTGGACGATTTCATGAAGCAGAAATGCTGGTGGATAAAATGCCATATAAAGATGATCCAATTGTGTGGGAAGTTTTGCTTAGTTCCTGTAGATTCCATTCTAATGTGAGGTTAGCCAAAAAAGCATCGGGGGAACTGATCCGCCTGGATCCCCTAAACTCTTCTCCTTATGTGCTTCTAGCAAATATCTATACTTCCTTAGGAAGATGGGATGACGTAAAGGCTATTAGAGAGCAGATGAGTGATAAACAAGTAGTTAAAAATACAGGTCGGAGCTGGATTGAATATAAGAGAGGAATGGAATCGTTGATGGAGGATAACCTGAAAAATGGTTGATAATAAGTCTAACTGGTGCATGAGTTTTTCAATCTTCTTCCATAACAATGTGGAAAGCATTTATGGAGACTACTCGCAATGTTCGTCATTGAAAATAGAACTTTAAAACAAGACTTCTTGATGTATCCTTGTTCCTTTTGTATTAGGTGCTTATCTCTCCCTTTATTAGCATATGTTGTGGAGCATTGTAAATTCTTTATTGGTTAGATAATATGCTGATGTCTTATTTTGCATGGGCAGACTAGAGATGTGCATTAGGAATGGTGATTAGTGAGAGTACATGGTGGAACTGTAATCATAAATGAGAAAACACGACAGTTGTTGGAGAGATATGGCCTGCTTTCAACATTTGTCATTGGAGAGACATGGCCTGCTTTCAACATTTGTCATTGGAGAGATATGGCCTGCTTTCAACATTTGTCACTTGCTCTTCCATTGCAAGATAAACGAGCTACACAGGCAGCTTTTAGAGGTATTCTTTGTACAACCACTGAATTTAATGCTTAAATTTATTCTTTATTCTTCTTATTCTTGAGAGAACAGTTCGGAGTTTGAAGTACAGGAGGTAATCTTGTAGAGAAACTTACTGATATTATTATACTTCAACAAATCACACTTGCAGGAGTCTGCTCCAAATTTGTTTGAATGTCCTTGATGTCATGTGCCACAAGAAAGATCCACCATTAGAGTATTTGTTGCATTTACATCTCCTGTAGAGTGCCTCGTTAGGAATGTCAATATGTTAATAACTAATATTTATTATGCTTATATTATAGTATAATTACCATGTTCTCTTGACCGTGCAATTCCTGAAATATGGGTTCATTTACAATATAAAAATGCTCGTGTGGGCAAACCAATTTGAGGAATATTTCTGTGCTTTTCTGTTCTTTTGACTTTTTTTTTCCTCTGTTTTAAACATTATGATAACTTGGAACGTCTTTACTTGCATTTATATGGCTCTAGGAGGTACCTAAGAGTGCTCAAACTTCTTGGTTAGTTTTCCCTTTTCTGTTAGTATGCATGAAGAATATAAACAGTGTATTGAAATTTAGATTTATATATTGTAGCTTAGCTACCAGGTCAGGACAGGAGATGCAAAACTAGCCCAAAAGACCTTGAATACTTGTGGATGCTGATTATTTTGCTTTACATCTGCCTCATATATCTAGCTATTGCACAAGGACTGAATCTGCTATGGTTCTCGAGCTTGTTGGCATTATCTCTCCATAGTTCTACTGCTCTAATCTTAGAATAAGAATTTAAATGCTTTGAACTGTGGCTGCAATTAGTAATGAGGCTAATACCTTCATTATTATGTTGCTGTTCCCTTTAGCTGTAATATTTCAATGCTAACTAGAGGCTGGTAGAAAGTTCTTATAGTTCATAGAAACCAGATCAAAACAATGGATTATAGTTCTCAAGCTTGCTTGAAGCACCTAAGATTGAGTTCTAGTTTTCTACAACTTCTCCTAGCTAATTAAGGTAATTTTAGTGTTCATTGGCAATTAAAGAAAAACCTCATGATGTTCAAATAAGCATAGCAGTTTGAATGGTTACAGGCTATACTGGTGATTAAATTCATTTTAATTTGAAGAACCTAGAGGATAGTGCTGCCTTATTAACAAAAGCAATAGATTTAGACTGTGAAACAAGGGAAAAGAAAGAGTGCCTGTTCTAGCCATTTTCCAAAACCCAAGAAGATTTCTTGAAATTTCAGTTCCCCAGACAGCAGGATTATCCCTGCAATTTTGGCATCAATAATCCCAATGCAACTCTATATCTTATTAGGAAATTAACTCAAATACCACCCTTCTCTATATAAAACCCAACCCACATCTCTTGCAAGCCATCTTCAAGAACAAGCATTGTCTGGCACATCAAGCACACACAAAAAACATCTAGCATCTTAAGTTGTTGAACTTCAAAAACCATGAAGAACATTTTTTTTCTCTGTTCTCTTCCCCCTCTCTTTTCTCTTCTGCCTTGCCAACGTTAATGAAGCAGCAATTCCATGCAGCACTGTGGATGTGAAGGCAGCTGCTTGTGTTGGGTTTGCCACAGGCAAAGACTCAAAACCTTCATCAGCGTGCTGCACTGGTCTGCAACAGCTTGTTCAACTTGTCAAAACTGTTGATGACAAGAGAACTATTTGCAGGTGCTTGAAGGCTAGCTCCAAGTCATTGGGAATTAAAATCAGTTCTTGAGCAAGATTCCTGCTGCTTGCAAGCTTCCCTATTTCTACCAGCACAGCACCAACTGCGAAATGTAAGAAATATACAAATAAAATCTTGACAGTTCTTTCGATTACAAGAATTTTTCTATAAATTTCTAAGAAAAAATATTTAATTTTAAAAATGTGTCACATATGGTGATATTTATTTTTTTCATTTGATTTTGTAGGATCAACTGAGGCATTATGGAGGTGATCAATGCTGTGATTTGAGCAGGAATTATAATGTTAACAAACAATACTTGATTATAAAGGATTTGAATAAAAATATTGTTGTGAGGCGATGATATATGTGGTCTTGTTTAAAACCCTTCTTTGACCATATTATATAATAATAATTATGTAACCTTTATGCCATGTTGGCTTTTTTCTTTTAATAGCATGATCATCCAACAATATTTCATCTGCATTTTCATGTCACAAGTATAGACTAAAGTCACTAAACAGCTTTTATTTCATGAAAATGTTGGGGTATGGTTTCTTTTTTTTATTTTTGTTTCTTTTAAACCGAGGGCAAGATGGTATGTCAAAGCAGGTACATAATTTTTAGAAGTACTAGTATCACTATGATTTAAAAACAGACAAAAAAACAAAAAGATAATAAAGGGACCATGATCATATATTTCAATACAAATATGTGCAGTTCTGAATTAATTCAAGATTCTAATATCAAAGATTTAACTTATGTCAGTCTGATTAAGAACTCAAATTAACTTAATTCAATTTAGTATATGTATATTAAAATTAATGCGAATTAAAATTAGTAAGAGATGAAATTAACCTTTTTTTGGGTTCAGTGCCAAATGGCTTCAGTAATTTAAATAAATACTTTTATTCAAACTATAAGCAATCAAATTTGGTAGATTGAGTTTGATAATAAAAAAATTTCCATTCGGTGTTATGAGTAGAATATTATAGCCCAATGGCCAAATAACATGATGAGCTTTTCCTAATTAACTTAATTACTCTATTTGAATAGTCATAATTATTTTTAATATTTCCAATTATTTTGTCACTAACATTTGTAAGCTTACATCTCAATTTAATAGTTCAAAAATAAATTTTTGCACTTACATTTGGCAGATATGACACTCTATTTATGACCATCTTAAATCTCATACAAAAAGGCCAAATAAATCCCATGAAGACAAAATAAATTTGTGAATCCAAGGAAGACCATGAAGAGATCCCAAGAGAAGTGAATCCAAGTAATGATAAAAATTTCACTATTATTATTAGTAGTTAGATGAAATGTTAATTATATAGTTTCAACTTCAAAGCTTTTCCCTTTTCTTAATCTCTTATATGGAATTATATATTATATATGTGGAGTTGATCTATCATCTATGTGATCTTTACTCTCTTTATTTATGGGCTTAATTGTCAAAAAAAAAAAAAAAAAAAGAATTAGGCCCTTAATTCTGTTCTATTAAATCTTTGTAGTATAAGAAAGTGTAAAACAAAAATTAATTTCACTAAACTAATTTTTTTTCTTTTACTTATTATTGAAAACAAGATTCAAATTACATTTGCAAGTTACCAACAACATTAGAATTAGAAATTTTCTTAAGTATTAATGATTATAAGTATTTTTATGCAAAAGGTGAGAAAATTGCAAGGTTTAGAAGCCAAAGAGAAGACAAAGATTGAAAAAAAAAAAATGAGAGTACATAGCTTTGTTTTTTCTTTTGCCAAATCCTACGAACATAAAAAGTTGAGTTTCTTGGCAAAAATTAAACATTAATTAAAATGACATGAACAAAAAAAAGTTGAGTGCCTTGGCAAAAATTAAAAATTAATTAAAATGACATAAAAATTCAAAATTAAAGTGATATATATGCTATGAGGTGAAATATTATTAAAGCAACACTAGTAAAATTAAATGAGTTAGTTTATATAGTAATTAGATATTTGTGTATTCTACGTTACTTTGTTTTAAAACAAAGTGATTTACTTTATTTAAAAAAATTTATCTAAGTTCACCAAAAAAAATATGAAAAAATTTATTTTTTTGTAAAATAACATCATTTTTTATAAATATAAAAATTAGTGTTTTTTCATTATAACTTGATATATTTTACGTTAAATTATTACTTTATAGAAAAATAAACCATTTTTATGAAATTAATTTTTATAATTATAAAGAAAATTTATTTTAACTATTTTTACATAAAATTATTTTAAATTAACAAAAAAATAGTGATAGTTTATAAAAATATATCAAGTTATAAGGAAAAAAAATACTAATTCCTACAATAATTAAGGAAAATAATGTTATTTCATAAAAAAAATAATAATCTTTTCACATCTTTTCGTAAATTACTTAACTTTTTCTAAATTAAGGTTTTTTATTTACAATACCAATAAAAAAAAACACTTTTAATACGCTTTATGAAAAAAATTCTGCGATTATAAAAATCAATTCCATAAAAAATGGTTTAGTTTTTTTTTTTTACAAAACCACAATTTAATAAAAAAATATATATCAAATTATACCAAAAATTCTAATTCTTATACTTACAAAAAATAATTTTATTTCACAAAAATAATGTAAAATAAAATTTTTACATTTTTCATAAATTTAGATAAATTTTTCTAAATAAAGTGAGTTATTTTGTTTAAAACAAAGTAATTGTAGAAGACACTCCACTTAATAAATTGAATTTTTTGGATTATAAACTATTCAAAATTATATATTTTCATAAGTATATTATTGAGTTGAGTTCAAATATTTCAAAATATATATATTTTAAAATTTTATATAATTAATTGAGTTGAATTTGAATATAAAAACTATTCAATCAATCAAACTTTAAAAAAAGAGAAAGTCAATTGAAGTTGAGCTTTGAATTCCAAATTTTAGAATTGAGTCGAATCGATTACATTCTAATTTATCTTAAATGAAAAAGAAAGCAAAGTGTAGATGTGAATTTAAGACCGGTTTGTAGTGTTCAAAAAAAAAAATTCAATGGCAATGATTATCATCCAAATATTTGATAACTTCCGCTGCATGAACCAACTTTTTTTAGGAAAGAGAGTGGGGGATTGAATTTTTTTCCTCTGTCAATATCTTAATCCGTAACGGGATGGTAAACTAACTATCCGTATTAGGCGGACTAAGCTTGCATGCACCAGCCTAAATTTCGGGCACACTGCCAATGCAAATGCAATATCATGTAGGAAATATGCGGCAGAAATCTTTACAGAAGATGACAATAAATTTGCATGAATTAGGACAACAAGACACACATATATGTATATCAAGATAACTGCTATGGAAATGAAAGAACACTGCAGTAGCATTTACTCATCAATCCCAAGAAAATATATTAATGGCCTCCCTGCAACTCAATCACATTTCATTGAAAAACTCAAATCTCAATCCATTTTCAAATCCCAACTTCCCCATTTTTTTTCCTTATAAAAGCTCATCACCCATATCACCATTTCATCAAGCCAACACTACTACTAGTCCTGTTCCTCATCTAGCAGTCTGCAACACTACTACACTACACATAACCATGAAGAACATTTTCTTCTCTGTGCTCTTCCTCCTCTCTTTCCTCTACTGCCTCGCCAAGATTAGCGAGGCGGCTGTTCCATGCAGCACGGTTGACATGAAAGCAGCTGCTTGTGTTGGGTTTGCAACTGGCAAGGACTCAAAGCCATCTGCAGCATGTTGCACTGGCCTCCAACAGCTTGTTCAAACTGTTAAATCCGTTGATGACAAGAAAGCAATCTGCAGGTGCTTGAAGTCTAGCTCCAAGTCCTTGGGAATTAAAGATCAGTTCTTGAGCAAGATTCCTGGTGCATGCAATATTAAAGTTGGCTTCCCTATCTCTACCTCCACTAACTGTGAAACGTGAGTTTATTCTTTGCTTTGAGATTTGACCAAGTCATAACATACTATGTGGGCTCTAATGTTAATCAATCCATTATACATTCAAAATATTACCCTCATCCATTCGGTATATAAAATGTATCCTCAATATTTTACACCTAATCCATAAAAATATAACATTTTAACCATCTTCCAAAACAAACAAAAATTTTCAAGATAGTAGGGACTAATTCTTTTTTTTTTTTTAATTTGATTTTGCAGGATTCACTAGATTGGAAAGGAGGCTTGACCCCTCTAGTATTTTGGGGAGTGGGAAAAAGGGGGTTGAATAAAACAGTATTAGGCCAATGTATGTGGTTCTTGTTATACCCTACTTTTGGACCTTAATAATTATGTATCTCGAGTTATCTTTTAATGTATCAAGATCATTTACCCTTTTCCCTAATGATATATCACCACCTTTTTAAGCTCTCTTTGTTATTTTTCAAGTGTGTGTTTGCTGTAGAAAAATTCTTCAGAAACTGCTAGGAAAAATCTAATTAAGAGTTCAGAGTAGGCATACCAATATATTACTCTGATAAGGATATGATAGATTCCTAAAGCTTTCAAGTTAAGCAATTTTAGATGTTAACAAAGAAGCCACATGAACAATGATATGGTTCTTTCCAAAGTCTTTGCATGCATCTTTAATCCAATTCATGAGCAATATATATATATATATATATATATATATATAGAATGACAAAGTAGCAAATGAATAAAATGCTGAAAGATGCTGTTGAGAGAATAACAGTGTATAATGTATAATGTTTGTGAATAAATACAATTGCATACTCAAGAAATGGCTTAATACATTTGCAACCTCTTACATTTAATATGTTTTGTTAATTTGGCCCTTGAACTTATAAATTGGCCATTTTGAGATCTTAACTTGATAAAAACATAAGTTATAAATGCTTTTCGGCTAATTAGATGTCTATATAGTTTCATTTCAACTTACAAAGATACTATTTAAACATCTCAAATAATACTGAAAAGTGTTGATAAGTTTTATTGTTAGCAAATTGAGATGTCTAAATGGTTAGATTGTAAGGCCAAATTGATAAAAGGTGTTAACTATATAGGGTTGTGGAAGGGGTATACTAGCCTTCCGAGTTGACCGAACCAACCTAGTTCGATTCAATTCATTTACTGATGTTATATTTTTTATTTTTTTGAATCAAACTGAATCAACCGAAATTTTAGTTCAGTTTGATTTTTTGTTTGAAAAATTCGGTTAACCGAAATAACTGAACAAACCGAAATTTAATTTTTTTTAAAGAGTATAATAATTTAATACAAAAATAATAAAATAATTAATATTTCTTAAAAATTTGGTTTGGTTCGGTCGGATTAGTTTTCTGAGTTGATTCAGTTTTCAAAAATTTAAGTTCGGTCAGAAACAAACCCCCCCCCAAACAACAAAAACCAACCGAATGAACACCCTTGTGGATGCATTAAGCCTTGAAGAATTGAGAAACAGACAAGTGGTAATTATTTCACATAAAAAATGTTCAACAACATGAGTTGACATGTGAAAAAAAGAGCAGTATTTTCACGGAAAGCACGAACAATCACCAGGGAATTTCCTGGCCATCCCAGGCAAAGAATTTTCCATTATCATAGCTCTTTGCGTTGTTGATTATGTTCAATAGCTTCTGCACTGAGAACTCTTTGGTGAAGAGCTTGCCTTCAGGAACATTGCTCTGAAACGGCCTAGAGAGATCAGTGTCTACTGTTCCTGGGTGCAAAAGAATGCATATTATGGGATCCTTCTTTCGTGCAAGCTCCACAGACACGGTCTTTGTCACTGCTAGCATTAGCAGACAATTGTACCATCATAAAGTGAATGCAAACAATGAAATTTCTTAACAAAATTCATTCATGTACTTTGTAACATCAAATATTTCTATGATAGACCCCAAGCACACATAAGAAAATAAGAATAGTACCAGTTAATAACAAATGTGGAAAAGACCACATTAAGGTGGCATGGTTGCAAGAACACTAAAAATTCAAATGTCCAATTACCAACCAAAGCATAGATATAATGTAGTATACATAGGTATAAGGTATGAGAACAATAAATATCAAGTTCCTCTTTAGCATATATTCATTCTCTCTGTGTACTCTCCAACCTATCGACGGGCTATCTATCTGTCATCAATGGTGGTATTTTAAGATATGGATGCTATCAGTCAGTCAAAAAGATCAGGTTTGTTACATGCAAGGTGTACCGAAAGAAATGAGAAGCATCAGCATGCCTAAAAGCAATCAGTAATAAAGAACTTAAATTTTGTACATGCTATTACAAGATTATTTCTAGTCTCAAACATACACTGCAGGCAAACTTCTGGGAAATGCTTTTCACAAAGATGCATCCTTTTCATAGGCTTTCTTTAGCGCCTTTTAATTGAAGGACCCAAACAAAGCAAAATGGTATGCTCAAGCAAGAATAATCCTTTTTATTTAACCTGTGTAATCATGAGAGTTTGCCAAGTTACATGAGGAAAATGATTGGAAGTTGACATAAAACATCCCTTGCCAAGATGGAACGTCAACTTATTACTAATCTTTAACAACTGAAATTATCACGATTCTCCATATCAAGACTCAAAAAAATTATTAAGAACTGATCACATTTGGCAATATAGTGTTCCATTGCTTGCTGGAAGTGTTCAAAAATTAGATGTTCACTAAAGCTGTAGATAATAGAAAAGAAGGATATGGAAGCCAAATGAGGATTCATACACTGATTTAATGCAGCCTTTGAAGCCCGATAAGAGTGCCAACCACCTAACCGATTGTCTCCAATGGATCCAACCCTAGCACTTAAACTGGCCACAACTGCAACATCCCTCTGAGTGCCTGAACCTCCACCAGCTCTCAAAAGAGGCCACATGTGCTGAAAACGGCAAACAATAATACCTAAATATGTGTGAACTGTTGAATCATATACAATAGTGAATGAGACAATGAAGAAGGCCCTGTTGCACGCATAACTTTGTAAAGTTATAACTCGAACATATTTATTGTGTGAATGCCGATGTTGTAGTTGCAGATATCTCTGTTCAGCTGACAATAATCTTTACTAGGACAAATTAAGACAACAAAAACTGATGCAGGTGCTCTGTTAAGTGTACAACCTATGCACATTTATCCCCTGGGCAAATTAAAGTAAAGAGCTTTCCAACATTTTGTTTAGTGTAGCAACGAAAAGAGATTTTAATTCAAGCATATCAAAGCTTTTGCATTTTCACCACCCATAACTGCTACTTTTAAGATAAAATCAGCTGCAACATAATTATTCTAGATCTGGGTTCCTCTCAAACCATTTTCATGGAATATGAATTCAAGTTAACCGGCAGGTTATACCTTGATTACTAGAATAGGACCCGCAGCATTGACCTCATAAGCTAGCATTAACGACGATTTCTGTACTTTGTTCAAGGTTGTTTCTGCACTGGAAACCAAAGAAGTTAACTTTATTCCTCTGCTCTGGAGATCATAGAGAAAGTAACTGTCTGCTGACTGCTGTATAATATATTGCAACTGTTAAAATCCACTAGTCAGCTTAAAATATTTGTGGAAGCAATGTTGCAATATTCTTACCTGGTTGCAACACATTTGGTATCGAAAGGATGCCTGAGGCATTAATGAGAAGGTTCAGAGAACCATACTTTTCTCTTATGGACATTGCAGATGCCTGAAATGTGACATTATGTCAGGAAAGGCTTTTACTGTCAATATATGGGTTATATAATGGTAGTAAACAAACTAAAAAAAATGAAAGCATAAGCTAAAATAAACATATTAGAAATAGCACTCCATATTGGTACCATGAAGACATTAACAAAATAAACTAAATTTATGATTCTAATAAGATTCAAGTTCCTCCTCTATTAGATTATCAACAAAGCTTATTTGATGACATAGATAACAAAGGCGATTTTCTTCTGTTCTAGGCAAAAGCAAGAGGTAGGGACCAAGAAAGAAGCATTAACCTCTATAGAACTTTCAATGGTCAAGTCCAATTGTAGAATGTCAAGGCGTTCATCAAACTTGTTTTTCAAATCGAGAAGTCCTGTTGCTCTATCAGGATTTCGACAAGTAGCAACTACATGGCCTTTCTCATCCTTTTCCAAAAGTTGCTTAACCTGTATGAGGCACTAAACCATTCATATTATATTCACATAATTGACTGATTCCATGAATCATCAAATTAAAATCATCTAACAAGATAAACACATCCATCATGGTTAAATAACTCCAAGCATGGCATTGATTCTGAAAACATGGTTAAATTATTTTGATGGAGTTCTAACACAGCAAGGGAACTTAACATTGCGCACAAATCTATGAAAAGATGATATAGAAAATTATTTACATTTAAATAACTCCAAGGAATCTGTATGTCAATATATGGATTTCAAATATCTCCAAACTTTCTGTTTCCTTATCTTCACACTGAAGCAGCCAATAAACCTATAAAGTACACATGAATTGGTGTGTGCCTACCAAAAGTAGGATCAAAAAGTGCCAAAAAAGAGCACTTATTGTTCGTTTATTTGACCCTCCATAAATGATGTCGCTCAGTTGAAACTAGCAGAAGAGATGGTGGTGAGTAAGATAGGTCTTACACAGGACTACAAAAGAACTGAATTGGGCTTCGAAGAGTCAGACATGGTCTGTCAACTTTTAATGAGCCTGAAAATTTGAGCTTAGATATTTGAGCTCAATTATTGAGCTAAGCTCGTTTAAAATAGAACAAAGTAGAAATTCACAGCATGCTTAACTTGCCTTTTATCATTTGACATAGAAAATGAGCTTAAGCTTGTTCTGAACTTGTTTAGATAAAATGACAGATCCAAGTATAAATTGTTCACTGAAATTATCAGACCCACCTTGAGCTTAAGTCATTCGAATATTTGATTTAATTAGAAACAAAACAATGTAAAAATACACTAGAAAAATAACATTATTGTCTAGAATAAGTCACATTGTAGTTTAGCATGCAAAACAATGAAAAAAGGAAACACACACACATGTACATACATATATCGTCCCAAATTATGGCTGGCATCTTCTGTGGATAATTGGACTGGCCTCAATCAAAGTTATCATTCATGATCTCATGATCCATTACACTGGCCTCAAAACTTGCACCCATAAAGCACATTTTCAGAACACCATAACTATCTAAATAGTACTGATTTCTGCATGCAACACAAAATACACACAACTAAATATGGATTTTTATGTGACTTTATTACTATTGCAACCAACAACTAAATACACACACATATTAAAAATTCATTTTAGCATTGTCATAGGTGTAAGTTATAGTAACTTAAACAAGCCAAGTATCAACAAACTCAACCTTGGCTAGTATACTACGCAAGTTTCAAAATGAGGGTCAAGCTTTGATTTGTTTACCTAAAGAACGAGCCTATCGAGTAAAAAATATGAGGAGCCCAAAGTGGTTCGGTCCATTGCAGCTCTAGCTGTACAAGATGTGCAATGGTGATAACTAGAGAAAGCTAAATGATAGCAAAGTTTAGACTCAAAACCTAAAGTAATTTTACTGAAAGTTGAGCATTTGTGAATAAAGTGAGCATGTGGAGTTTACTACTTTCTCGTATGTACTTGAGCCAATAATTTGACAGCAGGATCCAATGATCAGCTTTGCTGATCAAATGTAACAAGGTCCAACTTTTCCTGCTAAATTCTGAAAGTCTAAACAACTCTTGTGCTTCAAATTAGACATTTATAAGTTTCATTTACACTATGTTGGGAAGGGAGGAAAGAGAGAAAAGAAAATAGAGGAAAATGTGAAGGAAAATAATGTTATTTTCTTTTGTTTATTTTCCACCCTTATGTTTGGATAGAATGGAAAATAAAAATAAGAGAAGGAAAGAAAATAGTTGAATTTTGAATTATTATTTTAATTTTTTCTCTCTAAAATTTGAGTTATATTTAGTTATTATTTTTTAATTCTTTTTTCTTCCACTTTCTCCCCACTTTCTCTCCATTTTGGAGAGACAATTTTGGGTGGAAAATAAGTACAACTTTTCTTTCCTCCTCATTTTCCCTTCTTTCTCCAAACATGAAAAAGTAATTTTCCTCTCTTATTTTCCCCCTATATTTTCCTTCCTTATTTTCCACAATTTCAAACATAGGGTTACTTTAGACAGTGCCATATCAACCAATACACTTTAATATTAGTCGTCATCATCAATGGGAGAGGCAATCCGCAAACTCAGCCTCAGGCCAGAGTAGAATGAATCTCCAAAATTATGAACTGCAACTTTTTAAAAAATAAAAAATAAAAAGTAACAACTATATTTGGTTTGTCAGATTACAGCAGCTTGATAGATACAGACATCCTACAACCGCAATATTTTGGGGGGAAATGTTGCTGAGAATTCCCACACAAAAAATTAGAAATCCCACAAAATTTACCATTCTAACAAAAGTCACCTTTTTTCCAAGGGGATAGCAAAGTCATATCAACTTGAGATGCAACTATGGTTGAGCATTATTAATTTGGTAAATGTAAAAATAGACTCATGAAAATCAGAAAGGTAAAAGGCATTAAATAAAATGCTTCCATTATCAACAAGAGGAGGATGGCAAAAGTGTAGGCTATCATGTGATTTGGCAGAGAGAGAAAAGAAAACGTCCCAACAAAAAAAAAAAAATGAACAGCTTATCATGTGACAACACAAGCCACTGAGACAAATACAAAAGCCAAGGACAAAATAAAACTGTTTATAGAATGAGACACAATATGCAGGACTCTGAAACACCAAATTCGTATCAACAAAGTAGACATGAAAAGAAATGACAGCTTATTTTAGCAACAGCTAACAGGAAACTGAACAAAAAGAAAATGTAAAGAAGAAGAATCCTCACAATTCTTAAGAATGAGACGAAGTAAGACTTTTTTACAGAATTTGGAAGATTGTATTTATGACTTTAGCAATTTAATACTTCCACTAATAACAAATTGAAATCCATTTAACTCCAGTTAAATACAATACAATGAGCCTAAGTAGATGGCTGTTCTTTTCATAAAATTCATAAAGAGATAGCCATGACAATTATAAAACTGTTGTCATATGAGAATTTTTTTAAATGGGTATCAAAGAAATGCGTCCACTATAAATTACAATTCCATATTGGAAACAAAAGAGGACAAAATTAGCATACTTTTCAACTCTAGTCCATTATATTATATTATAATGCTTTAACAACTTTTCATCTCATTCAATACTCTAATTATTATTTTTTTTTTTTTGACCAATTCAATACTCTAATTATTATTATCCAAGAATTAGCAAATCAATCACCAAAGCTACACATTTTTATCAAAAATTATATATCTCTAAACTATTACATTAAAAAAAAATAGAAATAAGCAAAAGAAGACACAAACAAAGATAAAAACCACCAAACCATTTCTAAATAAGCTACAAAAAGCAAGAATCTCAAAGCTAAAGAGAACTCCCAAGAAACTAAAACAAAAAAGCTGACAAAAAAAAAAAAAAAACTCACGAATTCAAGGCCAACTCCTCTTGAAGCTCCTTGAACCATGGAGACCCCGCCTTCCCAATTGGGAATTGAACAAGAAGTAGAAGAAAAAGCCATTCTTGATGAATTCAGGGCCATTCTTGGTGAACTCAGAGACAATGGAGTAGCCATGAATGCGAAATATCTGAGAAGTGAAAGCTTCATTTTTTTGGTGGGTATTGGAACAAGAATGCTGAAAGTGAGAGAGTCAGAGAAAATTGTGCGTTGGTTCCATGGAAAAAGGCATTGGTTCTTTCAGTGGAGGAAATGAGAAAACAGCTGTGAGTTGCTGTTAGTTAGCTCAGCTTTTTCACAGCCTACACTAGTTTCAGGGACCTTGAGGCCCAAGTTTGTTCTAAGCCCATTTTCAATAGGATAAATTATTATTTAACCCCTTTATTGCACCATATTATAATACTTCGTCCCTTATATTTAAAAAATATATTTGTTCATCCTCTTATTTTCAATATTATACTATTTATCTCTTCCGTCATCTTTTCTATTAAAATTACCGTTAATTAATACAAAATTATCAAAATAACTTTTAGTATTGAACATAATTACTATTTTACCCCTATTTAACTCTATTATATTATTTTCCTTTTAACATTAAAAGTTATATTTTTAATTATAATACTAATTTTTATCAATATTTATATTAATAATGATTTTAATTAATTATAAAATTATGATTATACTATTTAATAAAATAAAAAATACATAATTAATTATTTTTTAATTTTAAGTATCTCTATTTAGATATTAGCTTAAAATATTTATGTTTAATCAATTATAAATACTTTTTTTAGCTTCAAAATTTATTTTTTATCTAGACTATTAGTTTAAACTATTAAGTTTATTAATTACATTAATTAAAATTATTTTTTATTTTATAATTGAACCACCTTTTAAATTAAATATTATTTTATCTATTTATACATATTTGACAATAATTTTAATAAAAATTTTGATAAAAAGAGTAAAAATGTAATAGTGTGAAAAAATAAAAATATTTATTTTAAATTTCAGGGGGTAAATAGTATAATATAATAAACCAAATGGGGCAAACAATAATGATATCTAATTAATTTATATTCTACTAGAGGATATAAATGTCATTTCAAGTCAATTAATGGTAATTTTAATGGAAATATTGATAGAAGGAAATATACGGCCTGTTTGGTTCAGCGATTAGCTAAAAGCGGATAGTTGTTAGCTGAAAGCGGATTGTTGTTTTAGAGTAGTGTTTGGTAAAATACTTTTGAGTTGTTTCAATTAGTATATAAAATGACTATTATGATATAAATTATTTATTTCATGCTAAAAAAGAAAAAAAATAATATTAAACAATAATGACAACAACAACAACACTAATAATAAACCAAAAAACATTTAAGTGAACTGTAAGGTTATTTTCCATGATAAACTCATATTTTATTTATCTAACTCGATGGTAACAAATTTTTTTAATAAAAAAACTCATAAGGTGGGCTAAGCTCCTTTAAAATATCATTTAATTAGTTAAATCCAACAAACCTAATTACCTAAAAATATAGATACAATTAACATAAAATATATAATTAATATAATTAAAATATATAATATATTAATTAATGTTAACAAATTTACTAAAAATTAAAAAAAAACAATTAAGAATACATATTAAACTTAAAATTATTAATAAATTAATTATTTTTTAAAAAATAGTAATTAAATTTTATAACGGAGAAAATAGAAAAATGAGCACATACTTTTAAAAATAAGAAATAAATTTAATTTAATTATTTATTCATTTATAATCTTCAAGACTTCAACTACCAATTTAACTTATTATTATTTTTATATATTTAATTTCTAATTTTTTAATTATAAAAATAAATAGATTTAACTTAAAAACTTAGAAATGTAATAGAAAATAATTTTAAAAGTAAAATAGATTCACAATTTAAATATATATTTAATGTACTTCTATATATATATATATATATATAAGCTAATTGATAAAATAAAATAAATAAATAGATATAAAATTTGAAAATAAATAATTTAATAAAATTTGACACGAAATTATGCATTTGAAAAACAAATCTTGTACATGTCTGTTATGTAAGTATATATAATCTAATTGATAAAATAAATAAATAGATATAAAATTTGAAAATATATAATTTAATAAAATTTGACAAGAAATTATGCATTTGAAAAAAAAAATTGTTCATGTCTGTTATATAAGTAACAAAATATATGTATTAAAAAAGTAAGAAGGCAGCCTATGAGGCCTAGACTGTCAAGCTCTCACTAGTATTTTCTCCAATAGTAGAAATAATTAAAGATTTAATGATATTAAAAAATCTCTTTAACAACAATATTACACAATAAGTAAATTGTTAAACTTTAATGCTAATTTAATCATTTACATCTCTTTATACAATTCAAGGTTAACAATAAATTTTATATGTAAAATTCTAATTTCATTGCTCCAATATCTCTAAAAAAATTTCGTCTTATCAATCTTCTTTATTGTCGTGGTCTTCGACATTGTCATCTCTCATCTGCTGACTAAGCAGTAATCAAATACCTATACTGAAAATTTTAAAACAAAACGAGTGTGAGTAATTTCAAAAGGAAATTATCCAGTGAGTTAATAAAATTTTAATTTGAAAATATTATCATAAGAAAATCTTTAAAACCAACTTCCAATAATTTCAACAATAGAAATCAATGGACTTCAAATATTTTATTCATATTCAAATAAATCTCAATTTCGAAAATGACCACATTTATTACTCATTCAAATATTTCATAAAATCCCCCTTTTATTTAAATTTATTTCATGAAATAATAGGGATTCAATAACCATCAGTATTAAATAAATACACTGTGTTAGTATCTATATAGCATCATTAACTAGCCTTTCTCCCATATAATCAGAAATTCAAACATAAGATAATTTACTTCTAATTCAAGTAGTATATTAAAAGACAAATTAATAAATGAAACTAATAAATCACCTCACCATACATTCATTGATATTATACTTAAATATACTAACAACAAGATCATCATCAACATGCACCATCCATGGAAAATTAATAACTAGGAGTACTTCATACACATACACGTGATCTTAAGCACAATATCGTTCAACACTATGATATCTCGCAAGTATTTATTCATACTCAATACTCATGATAACATTACTTAAGTGTGATCAGCACTTAAGCCCATAATAACTCAAAGGTCAATCCAAAATAATATATGTAGCTGGCCCCAAATAACAGCTCTACATATATCTCAGATGTAATCTTACATCTTCATAGCAGATTATGCACCCGGCCCCTGGCGACGTCTATGCATACGTGTATCCGGCCCTTGACAACGGCTATACACGGTGTATTCGGCCCTTGGCAACGGCTATACACATCCACTAACTTAATCTTACAAGATATCATGCGCATCCGGCCCCAGACATCGGCTACGCATACGTGTACCCGACCCTTAGCAACGGGTATACACGGTGTATCCGGCCCCTGGCAATGGCTATACACTTCCACTAACTAACTTTTATGTAATATCATGTGCATCCGGCCCTGGGCATCGGCTATGCACATATACCCACTCACATTATAGTAACATGTGTGTCCAGCCGCAGGCAATGACTATACACATTTATTAACTTTAATAAATATTTTACGTATATGCTACTTAACCATAATCATATATGGTATTATGTGTATCCGGCCACAGGCAACGGCTATACACATTTCTCAAATATTATTCAAATATGGATTTATCTCTTCATGATATTAGGTGTTCTCGGCCCCCGGCATCGAGAATACACCTCTACAAACCTTCCATATCCCAAATAAGAAATCTCTAATTCTTAGGATCATATTCAAATAAAATGACATCACTTTCTTTTAGAAGTTCTCGAGTATTCTAGCATCATTGGTATCTCATTGTGCCTTTCGTATAAAACATCATTCTCAGACTTCTATATGTTTCTTATATTAGATTTCGCTGGAGTATTCGATCTTTAGTCCCTATATTGGATACTTAATCATCATCCCTATCAACTAAAATATTGAATATTATAATATCTTCACTTAACTCTCTATCTCTAGATTCGATCTATCCTTACCAGAAAGGAATCAGGTTGAATATATATATAATTACTTAACATCTTATCATTCCCTTCTTTTAGGATTGAAATCTTATTTTCACTTGATTATACTAGATAATTTACTTTAATTATCATTCCCTTATTTCATTATCTTCCCGGCCTCATTGTTAATGAACATACTTTAGTCTCTACTCAGAGACTTTAAAAGTCTTATCATTCATTATTCCACTTCTTAAGTTAATAAGTCCTTACTAAGAAGGAATAAAATTGTATCCACCTATATGGTAGGATGTGTATTCGGCCCTAGGCTTCGATTATACATAACTACCCAAATTCTATCATGCTTTATACATGGGCTCTCTAACTCCTAGTGCCATACACACTTAGGACTGTAATTTTGACTAAAACTTTAAAGTCCCAAATGGAGGCCTAAATGGTCGAATTTGAATATCAAAATGGGGTTCGTTGGGTTCCCTTAATAAAAACCATATAGCTCTCTGAGTTAGCTTCGATTTGATATATTACGGGCCCCATGGCTCATCCAATGCCGAAAGTTAGGTCCTTTTTAAGCAACGCTACGCTTCTCAACCATCCAATTTTGACTATTCATCAATATATCCAACTTTAAAGATTTAACTCATTTTCTGACATTTCAAATGTTCTGAAATGTTATTCTAATATTTGGTGCACGGTTATGCTTTAATTAAACAAAAAATAAATGAAATCGGGTGCGGTTCAGGGTGCAGAGGCGCGGACTCTGCGCAGGGGCACCGACTTCGCACACGGAGGCACCGACCACGCGTGCAGAGGCGCCGACCTACGCCATGGAGGTGCCGACTTTCTTCCAGAGGTGCCGACTTTGATGTGGAGGCGCTGCCCAGCCTAGCGGAGGCGCCGCCCTCTGGCTATCTGGGTCGACAGCAGCAGTAGAAATTTAATGAAAAATTCAATTTTTCAATACCTAAAAGCTCAGAATTTACATAACCAACAATCTTAAACATATATACAACATATATACATCACAAATACATTTAAATCTAGCATTTAAACATCAATTTTATATGCTTAAATTCAAATCAAATATAAATTTAAACAAAAACTCAAGTTTAATAGCCACTCACAACTTTCTCCAGCAGAAATTCATGTTCTTCTTGTTGATTCCGAAATCCTCAAGCTTCAGACTACCTCTTTCTCTTCTTTTTCTTTCTTCTCTTCTTTCTTCTCATTCTCCTCTCTTCCTTTCCTTTTCTTCCCTTCCTCCATACTTCTTCCTGCAGAAGCCAACTGCTCCCCCCTCCTTCTTCCCACTTCAATCCCTTATCTTCCTATTCCTTACCTCTTTGATTCTTCTTTTTGTAATCCTTTCAATCAAGTCCTCATTTTATTTTACGATTTCATCCTTCTAACTTCCTTTAATAAAACTCAATTATTTCTTATAAAAATATTATTTACCCAAAATAACAACAATTAACTCTCAGTTCACACTAATTTAATATAATTGAATAATCCTTAATTATCATTAATTTTAATTAATCCGGTTCAAGGACACGGATGTTACAATTCTTTCCCTCTAATAAGAATTTCGTCCTCAAAATTCAGAAATACTCGTTATAATTATTAAGAATTTCATTCGTTTAAATCCTTATCCCTACCTTCGCTAAACCTCACAACCACTACTCTATCTTTCGGAATTCTCTATATCATAACTCAATTTAACAATTTCCTTATTTATAATACTAATCACATTCATGTCTCTTACCCGTATCGACTATCGGTAAATTAACATTTATCTCTTATGATAAATGAGTTTTTAAATCTTGAACCTAAAGAGTACGCTTACTCTACATAGGATCAAATTATAATACAATGGTTAACATTACTTGGAAACCACAATAATCTAATCACAAGAATTAAAAATTAAAACTTAACAATATTACCAAGAAAGATTTACACGTATTATCGTTTGCTAATTAAATACTTAGCATTACCCTGTTATCATATCACTAGAGATAACATTTTATATAACTCAAATATTTACTAATTCAAAGTAAATTTCAAGTATTCAAACAACCTCCCAGTACCACGCTCTTAAGCTGTGGAACAAGCATTGGAGTTCATAAAAATATTCACTTTTTATTTTTCATTTTACGATACTGGTATTTCTCATATAGAGCCAAATTACATTCTTGCCGATTTTTTACAAAAGCCATCCTTAGAAAAAATATGCATCCGGCCCCAGGCAATGGATATACATATATCCTAGGAACCGTCTCAATATTCCTCTGTGAATATTGGCTGAGTGAAAACTTTTCCACACAATTTCTTACCAATAGGGACTTTTGCTAAATTAACAATCTTAATCAAAGTAAACATTTTCTTACTTCATATCATTCAAAACCACTTATGATTAACATAACTAAAGTTATACTAATAGGATTATCTCATCCTTTAAGGAGTCTACATCACAAATTAACAATATAACTATTGCATTACACATATTTATTCTTTCCCTACTCATTAGCCACAAACCTTCTAGTTTGCTGAGCACTATCAGTAACACTAGCTCCTTGAGTTACAGGTCCTTTTTGAGATGGTCCCACATCTACTCTTACTTCATTTTGCACTCTGTTGGGGTTTGGAGGTCTACTCCCCCTTATTAAGTGCGAAGCACTTGATTCTAGCAATGACTGCTCTGCGAACACCCTCTCAGGACAGTCACGAGCATAGTGCCCTATCTCACTACACTGATAACATCACACTCTTGTGCATTTACTATAATTTCCTGTGTGATGACTTTTGCATTCATCACACCATAACGCTCCATGTTTATTAACATTATCTGCTTGTCCTGGTGGTGCAATCGATTGCCTTATCGATACCTTACCTCCTTGGGGTTTCCCATATCCATCACTTCTAACATTTCCTTCCGAACCAGAAGAAATCTTTATTCTCTTTTTCTCATTCCCAAATTGCTTGCTCATCTCCTTTTGTTACTCAGTTTCCTCCAACTCTTCCTCCAATCTTTCTTGCTCCATGGCTTTCTTAACCCAACCTCTAAAGGTTGTGCCATCATAGAGATTTAGCTTACCTCATAGGGATACGTTCAATCCATCCCTAAACTTCTCACCTTTCATCTCTTCTGTCGGATATATATCCTTTGCATACTGGTACAGATCTTCAAACTTGTCAGTATATTTCCTGATAGTCATTAATCCTTGTACCAGGTTTACAAAAGATGCTCTCTTCTGCCTTTGAAAAGTTTCGGTCAAATATTCTCTATTAAACTTCTCTTTGAAAAACTGCCATGTGAAGGCTTCTCCAAAAAGATTCCTGATTCGCGTCACCCAATCATCTACCTTCTCAAACATGAGACTATATACATTGCCAACTTTTTCTTCATCGCTAAGCTGTAATGTATTGAAGGCCTTTTCCACTGTTTTGACCCACTTATCTGCTTGTCCTGGGTCTAGTGTTCCATAGAAATCATAAGCCCCGCACTTTTTTACATGCTCAATGATATCTCCGAGCTTCCTGTATTTCTCACGTTCTGCCATCATCGTTGCCATTGTCCTCGCTAAATCGATAGCATCGATGTGTACTACTGGAGCTGCAGGTGGATTTGGCACATCCCTAGGTATCTCTGGAGGTGGTGTATAATACACATTCCTCGCTCTCCTAGGTACTTAGTCAAAGATTGACACGGAGGCAGCGGACATAGAACTTCCTTGTAAACTATCAGTACGAACATTTGGTATATCATGTCTCTCGTTGCCAACAGATGTTGACGATGGAGATGATACTTGTGAAAGTGCTCGACCCCTAGTCGAGATGTTAGCTAACTCAACTAGCCTCACTCTATCTTTTTAGACTTCATGTCCTCTGCCTCTACCTCTATTCCTACCACGACCTCTACCTTGATTCCATATCAATCCACCTCTAGTCCTTGCCATTTCTGAAAATAAAATCACAATACTTCAGTAATTCTCGTCATCACTATATACACAATGTATTCCATAATCAATATCCACCAACTCAATATTTCTTAATAGCTATAACACATAACACAATATTCTTAGTGTCTACAGAACCTAATAACCTAGGCTTTGAAACCAAAATTGTCAAGCCCTCACTACTATTTTTTCCAATAGTAGACATAATTAAAGACTTAATGATATTAAAGAATCTCTTAACAACAATATTACAATAAGTAAATTGTTAAACTTTAATGCTAATTTAATCATTTACATCTCTTTATACAACTCAAGGTTAACAATAAATTTCATATGTAAAATTCTAATTTCATTGCTCCAATATCTCTAAAAAATCTTCGTCTTATCAATCTTCTTTACTGTCGTGGTCCCGGGCACTGTCATCTCTCAGCTGCTGACTAAGCAGTAATCAAACACCTATACTGAAAATTTTAAAACAAAACGAGTGTGAATAATTTCAAAAGAAAATTACCCTGTGAGTGAATAAAACTTTAATTTGAAAACATTATTATAATAAAATCCTTAAAACCAACTTCTAGTAATTTTAATAATAGAAATCAATGGACTTTAAATATTTTATTTATATTCAAATAAATCTCAATTTCGAAAATGACCACATCTATTACTCATTCAAATATTTCAAAAAATTCCCCTTTTATTTAAATTTATTTCATGAAATAATAGAGATTCAAAAACCATCAGTATTAAATAAATACGCTGTGTTAGTATCTATATAGCATCATTAACTAGCCTTTCTCCCATATAATCAGAAATTCAAACATAAAATAATTCACTTATAATTTAAGTAGTATATTAAAAGACAAATTAATAAATGAAACTAATCAATTACCTCACCATACATTTATTGATATTATACTTAAATATACTAACAATAAGATCATTATCAACATGCACCATCCATGGAAAATTACTAACTAGGAGTACTTCATACATATACACGTGATCTTAAGCACAATATCGTTCAACACTATGATATCTCGCAAGTATTTATTCATACTCAATACTCATGATAACATTACTTAAGTGTGATCAGCACTTAAGCTCATAATAACTCAAAGGTTAATCCAAAATAATATATGTAGCTGACTCCAAGCAACAGCTCTGCATATATCTCAGATGTAATCTTACATCTTCATAGCAGATTATGCACTCGGCCCCTGGCGACGGCTATGCATACGTGTACCCGGCCCTTGGCAACGGTTATACACATCCACTAACTTAATCTTACAAGATATCATGTGCATCAGGCCCTAGGCATCGGCTACGCATACGTGTATCCGGCCCTTGGCAACGGGTATACATGAAATATCCGGCCCCTGGCAACGGCTATACACTTCCACTAACTAACTCTTATGCAATATCATGTGCATCCAGCCCTGGGCATCGGCTATGCACATATACCCACTCATATTATAGTAACATGTGTGTCCAGCCGCAGGCAATGGCTATACACATTTATTAACTTCAATTAATATTTTGCATATATACTACTTAACCATAATCCTATATGGTATTATGAGTATCCGGCCACAGGCAACGGCTATACACATTTCTCAAATATTATTCAAATATGGATTTATCTCTTCATGATATTAGATGTTCTCGGCCCCCTGTATCGAAAATACACCTCTATAAATCTTCCATATCCCAAATAAGAAATCTCTAATTCTTAGGATCATATTCAATTAAAATTACATCACTTTCTTTTAGAAGTTCTCGAGTATTCTAGCATCATTGGTATCTCATTGTGCCTTTCGTATAAAACATCATTCTCAGACTTCTATATGTTTCTCATATTAGATTTCGCTGGAGTATTCGATCTTTAGTCCCTATATTGGATACTTAATCATAATCCCTATCAACTAAAACATTGAATATTATAATGTCTCCACTTAACTTTCCATCTCTAGATTTGATCTATCCTTACCAGAAAGGAATCAGGTTGAATATATATATAATTACTTAACATCTCATCATTCCCTTCTTTTAGGATTGAAATCTTATTTTCACTTGATTATACTAGATAATTTACTTTAATTATTATTCCCTTATTTCATTATCTTCCCGGCCTCATTGTTAATGAACATACTTTAGTCTCTACTCGGAGACTTTAAAAGTCTCATGATTCATTATTCCACTTCTTAAGTTAATAAGTCCTTACTAAGAAGGAATAAAATTATATCCACCTATATGGTAGGATGTGTATTCGGCCCTAGGCTTTGATTATACACAACTATCCAAATTCTATCACGCCTCATACATGGGCTCTCTAACTCCTAGTACCATACACACTTAGGACTGTAATTTTGACTAAAACTTTGAAGTCCCAAACGGAGGCCTAAATTGTTGAATTTGAATATCAAAATGGGGTTTGTCGGGTTCCCCTAATGAAGGCCATGTAGCTCTCTAAGTTAGCTTCTATTTGATATATTACGGGGCCCCGTGGCTCATCCAATGCTGAAAGTTAGGTCCTTTTTAAGCAACGCTACGCGTCTCGACCATCCAATTTTAACTGTTTATTAATATATCCAACTTTAAAGATTTAACTCATTTTCTGACATTTCAAATATTCTAAAATGTTATTCTAATGTTCGGTGCACGGTTATGCTTCAATTAAATCGAAAACAAATGAAATCGGGTACGGTTCAGGGTGCAGAGGCGCGGACTCTGCGCAGGGTCACCGACTTCACTCACGGAGGCACCGACCACGCATGCAGAGGCGCCGACATGCACCATGGAGGCACCTACTTTCCTCCAGAGGTGCCGAATTTGATGTGGAGGCACCGCCCAGCCTAGCGGAGGCGTCGCCCTTTGGCCATCTGGGTCAACAGCAATAGTAGAAATTTAATAAAAAATTCAAATTTTCAACACCTAAAAGCTTATAATTTACATAACCAACAATCTTAAATATATCTACAACATATATACATCACAAATACGTTTAAATCTAGCATTTAAACATCAATTTCATATGCTTAAATTCAAATTCAAATCAAATATAAATTTAAACAAAAACTTAAGTTTAATAGCCACTCACAACTTGCTCCAGCGGAAATTCATGTTCTTTTTGTTGATTCTGAAATTCTCAAGCTTCAGACCACCTCTTTCTCTTCTTTTTCTTTCTTCTCTTCTTTCTTCTCTTTCTCATCTCTTCCTTTTCTTTTCTTCCCTTCCTCCATACTTCTTCCTGCAGAAGCCAACTACTCCCCCCTCCTTCCCACTTCAATCCCTCATCTTCCTATTCCTTACCTCTTTGATCCTTCTTCTTGTAATCTTTTCAATTAAGTCCTCATTTTCTTTTATGATTGCATCCTTCCAACTTCCTTTAATAAAACTCAATTATTTCTTATAAAAACATTATTTACCCAAAATAACAACAATTAACTCCCAATCCACACTAATTTAATATAATTGAATAATCATTAATTATCATTAACTTTAATTAATCCGGTTCAAGGACACGGATGTTACATAGACTAATTGATCTAGGCGGAGGTCCTGGGACCTTAAGGTCCCATGTTCAAGTCTAGGGATGTCAAACACATGATGTGCTTGCCAAGCTCCCCATAGGATGATTAGTTGTTATTTATATATCTATATGTAAGCTTTGATTTGCACAATAATAGCTTGTTATAGTTTGTAATATTTGTAATAGATGATAGATAATCAAATAATTGTTATTGTTGTATCAAATATATTATACTGTAGCCGACAAAAAAAAGGTAAGAAGGCAGTAATATCGAGGAAAAAGAAAAAGAAATTAAAACAGTTGACTTTCCTTTTGAAAAAGGAAGAGTCTTACCTACACAAGGTGTATTACACCTAATGGTAAGATTTAAAACACATGACCCAAGTATTTTACACTTGGTTAATAAAAATAAAATAATTGTTATAAATCCTACCATTGAGTGTAATACATCCAGTGTAGGTAAAAATCTCCCTTTGAAAAAGTGTCCGTTTGCTTTTTTTTTTTTTTTTTTTTAAAAGTGTCAGTTTGAGTTAAAAAAAAAGGAAGGGAGAGGGGCATATTTATGAATATAGCTAATTATAGAGCTTAACTTCAGAAAGAAAAAAAAGCTGCTCTCTTCTAAATAGTTGTTCATCTTATTTAATTCTCTCTGTTCAAATTATATAAATAAACATAAAAATTCTTGAAACACTTATTTTTTAAAAGGTTAGTTTTGTCAAAATAAAAAAAAATATAGTGAACGGTTTTAGAAAAGCTAAAAATCAGAGCTGATAGAATTAACAGCTGATTGGGAGTCAATCAACTATCAACCGCTGATTACCAAACAGAGTTTTTTCAATTTTTAAATACTAAACCTCTATCAGCTGTTCCAATCAGTTGAACCAAACACCTTCATAGTATAATATCGTAAAAAAAAAGGATGAACAAATATATTTTCTAAATGTCAGTGACGAAGTAGTACAATATGGTAAAATAGAGGTGGTAAATCGTAATTAACCCTTATATATATATATATATATATATATATATATATATATATATTGATGTTTGAACTTTTTACATTTTTTTGAGGAAGTAACTTTTTTACAATTTAATTATTTTTAATAATAATAATAATTAAGCATTGTAACTAGGGGTCCAAAATCGAACTGAATATTGCCTTCAATTTGATTCTTGAAAAATAGAGGTCGGTTCAGTCGAAGGATGGCAAAAGGTTAATTTTCGGTTTGGCGGTTCGAAGTATGCTTTATGCCACATAAACCACCTGAATTTCTAAAATTAAACTATAATATAAAATGATATCATTTTATGTTATTGAGGTAGTATATATACCTCACTTTCTCACTAACCCTAAACCTAAACATAACCCTTATCATTTTTTTCTCCTCTGATGCCCCCTCTTGTCTTCCCTCTCAGCACCGCTCTCTTCTTTTCTCTCTGTCTCTAAGAAAACCTAACCTAAATCTACTCATCTTTTTAAGGTGGAAGCCCATTTCTCTTTACCTAGTCTCATCTTTTATGCTCTCTTGTATTATGGTTCTAGTCCTTTATTCTCAATTATAAATCTTCATTGTTGATGACCTTGTGTGACAGTTGTTGAATCTAAAGATTTAACCGATCTATGTTTTTAGATGTTGTTTTTATTACTGTCGATGAGTTTTTATTCTTTCACTCTAATAGTGAGGAAATCAATATGAATAATTTACTTGCATGTAATCTGGTAAATATCGTGTAACTATAAATTTAGTTATATGATTTTCTATGTATTTTTTTGAATTTGATCTCTCTAGTGACTTGTTTATTTTGTTTTCATTTTATTTTATCTACTGTTACTGCCACTGGTGACCCACAACAATGATAAAAGTTAAAAAGTAGCCTAATATTATTGTAAAAAAAGAAAAGAGTCTGAGTTCCACTCTAAGGTGTGGGAGTATTTTGAGAATCTTAAATGTCTTTATTTTCTAAATTATTTAACTGTCACTCCAAAAAGTATTGGCATTTTATCCATAAAAAAATCACATGTGAAACTGTTTAAAAAATCCTCACCTAAAAGAAAGTAAGCAATAAATTTTAACTTTCCGAGCTTTTATGAATGTTGTTGAGTCCGAGTTATATGAAAATGTGGGTGTAATTAGGACATGAAAATTTAATCATAATCAAATTAGAAATGCAGTTATATAGATGATCATTTTTGTTGAGTTGCCTTTCAAGTTTGTCGAAGGTGATGGTTTTAAAAAGTTCAAGGCAGTTGCATGTCCTAGGTTTAAAATTCAATCTAGATGGACAATTAGTAGGGCAACTTACACATAATTTCTTAATGAAATGTCTAAATTGAAAACTTTTTTCAAAGAACATTTTCAAAGAGTTAACTTCACAACAGACTCTTAGACTTCCATTTAGAGAATATCATGCCAGTCAAACAGAAGAAGAGAAGATTGAGGCCGGAATGGGTACTCCTGATAAAAAAGAAGAAGTTGAAAAGCAATAGAAAGCAAAATTTCTTGAAGTAGTTAATGATACAAAGTGGCTCGCTAATATAGTTCCGGTACCTAAGAAGGATGGAAGGGTTAGGATGTATGTTGACTACCGGAATTTAAATAAGGCCTGTCCAAAAGACAACTTCCCATTGCCCCATATAGATATATTAGTGGATAGTGCAGCTTCGAGGGTAATATACTCGTTCATGGATTGATTCTCAGGGTATAACCAGATCATAATGGCTGAGGCAGACAAGTTAAAAATGTCATTTATTACCGAATGAGGGATTTATTGCTACTTGGTGATGCTATTTGGGCTGAAAAATACTGGAGCAATATACCAAAGGATGACCACTACACTGTTGCATGATATGATTCACAAGGAGATTGAAGTATACGTGGATGACATAATGGTCAAGTCTTAGATTAGGGAAGGGCATTTTGAAGCTTTAAACAAGTTCATAAAAAGAGCTAAAAAGTATAACTTAAGACTGAATCTGAAGAAGTGTGTGTTTGGGGTAGCCTCAGGTAAATTGTTAGGATATATAGTCAGTCAGAGGGGGATAGAAGTCGATTCAGATAAATGAGAATATAGGTTCTTTCTGGTTTAAGAGGTAATATCTTTATTATCATTAATTCTTTAGTTATGTATACTAAGGGTATTAATGGTAGTAGAGGTATTACATTTAATTGGTCTCAGAGCTCTAGGTTATTAGATTCTGTAGACAATAAGAAATATTATGCTAGATGTCGTAAATATTAAGAAATATTGAGTTGGTGGATATTGACTGTGGAATATATATATATTATGATGATGAAAAATTTTAAAGTCCTGTGATTTTGATTTTCAGAAATTAAGATGGTAAGAACTAGAGATGGATTAGTAGGGAATTAAGGTAGAGGTCATGGATGAGAACGTGATAGGGGTAGAGATAGAGGCAGAGGACGTGAAGTCTAACCAGATAAAGTCAGACTAGTTGAGTTAGCCAATATTTCCACTAGGAGTCGAACATTTCAGGAAGAATCATCTCCATTGTCAGCCTCGATTGGCAATGAGAGAAATGATATACCGGATGTTCAAACATATAGTTTGCAAGGCAGTTCTATGTCCACTACCCCAACATCGATCTTTAAGCATGTACCTTGAAGGGCAAGGAATTTCTATCAAGCACCACCACCAGTGATGCTTATGAATATGCCGAATCAACCAATAGCCCCAATAGTATATATAGATGCTACTGATTTGGCACGTATGATGGCAACGGTGATGTCAGAATGAGAAAGGTATAGGAAGTCCATAGATATCATCGATCATTTAAAGAAGTGTGGAGCGTATGACTTCCACGGTACTTTGGACCTAGGACAAGCAAATAAATGAGTTAAGACTATGGAAAAGGCCTTCAATACGTTACAACTTAACGATGAAGAGAAAGTGAATAACATATATGGCCTTATATAAAAAGCAGATGATTGGTTGTCGAGAATAAGAAATCTTTATGGTGAAGCTTTTATGTGGCAGATTTTCAAAGAAGAGTTTAGTATGAAGTACTTAACTGAAACTTTTCAGAAATAGAGGAAGGCTACTTTCGTGAATTTAGTATAAGGATCAATGTCCGTCAGAGAATACACTGATAAGTTTGAAAACTTGTACCAATACGCGAAAGACATTTATCCTACTGAGGAAGTAAAGAGTGAAAAGTTTCGAGATGGCTTACATGTGTCTCTGAGAGGAAAGTTAAATATTTGTGCTGGAACAACCTTTTGAGGTTGGGTAGAAAAGGCCATAGAATAAAAAGATTGTACAAACAGTTAGAAACTACTAATCAAGCAAGATCTCACTATTAGGAGGGATATTCAAGGCAACGCTAAAGAGGTAATAGCAATCGAAGGTCAAAATTTAACCCCTATTTGAGGAGTAATATGCGGTCAGGATGAAATATTCAACCACAGGGTAGCTAGATTTCTGTGAGACAACTAGTACCTCCTTCCAAACTAAATAGTTTTGAAAATGTTCCAAGAGGGGGAGCAGCAATGCCTTGGTGCAATCTATGTAGGAAAAATCACGTGCGTAGTTGTGGTCGAAGTAATGTAAGGTGTTTTAAGTGTAATAAAATGGGTCACTATGCTCAAGAATGCACTAAGGATATGATAGAAAAACTCTCAGTTCAAGGATTAAGTGCCCCTAGAACAGGAAGAGTTGGAAGACCCCCTATTGCTATTAAAACTAATGGAGTAAGAAGTAAGGCTAGTAGAGCTCCACAGGCTCAGGAGAGGCCTACAGGACAAGCCAATGCAATATAAAATATTTAACAAGTAAGGATTTATGCAGTGACTGAGAAGGATGCTGAGAATGCACCAGATATGATTAAGGGTATGATTTTTATTTACAATAAATTAGCTTGTGTGTTAATTGATCCTAGTGAAACATTCTCATTCATATCATCTACTTTTGTCCTACAACATAAGCTTGGGTTATCTGATAAGGATGAACCTGTAATGGTTAGTATGCCTATAGGAGTAACTGTGATTTGTGATAAAGTCATTAGGAATATTATGGTAAAAATAGGTGATGATGTGATGGAATGGGATTTTATGCCCTTACCCCTTAGCGATTTTAATGCTATATTAGGTATGGATGGGCTGAGTCACTATAGAGCAGATGTAGATTACTTTGAGAGGCGAGTAGTGTTTGAAAAGGAGAATAGTGGAAAAATTCATTTTGTAGGAGAAAATAGTAATTTGTACACTAAGATAATTTTAGCTATGACGGCTATGAAATATCTTAGAAAGGGGTATGATGCTTATTTGGTTTTTATGCTTGATAAGAATAAGGAAGAAGTAAGTTTGAAAAGAGTACCCATAGTGAATGAATTCGAGGATGTATTTCCAGAAGAGCTACCAGGATTACCACCTGAAAGGGAAATTAAATTTGAGATTGAGTTATTATCGGGTATCGCACCTATATCTCAGGCTCCATATAGAATGGCTCCGGTAGAATTAAAGGAATTAAAGGTGCAGTTGTAGGAGTTATTAGATAAGAAATTCATTAGACTAAGTTATTCTCCTTGGAGAGCATCGGTATTGTTTGTAAAGAAGAAAGACGGGTCAATAAGGCTGTATATAGATTATAGGCAGTTAAACAAGGTGACAATCAGGAATAAATATCCTTTGCCAAGGATAGAGTACTTATTTGATCAGCTTTAGAGAGCAAAGGTGTTTTCTAAAATAGATCTGAGGTTGGAATACCATCAATTGAGGATTAAAGAGTCTGATATTCGTAAATCTACTTTTAGGACGAGATACGGACATTATGAGTTTTTAGTAATGCCATTTGGGCTTACAAATGTACCGACAACATTCATGGATTTGATGAACAGAGTTTTCAAACCTTATTTGGATAGGTTTGTAATTGTATTCATTGATGACATATTGGTGTATTCTAAGTCTAAGGAAGAGTATGAGGAGCATCTAAGAATTGTGTTACGAATTTTGAGAGATCAATAACTTTATGCCAAATTTAGTAAATGTAAATTTTGGCTAGATAAAGTGTTATTTTTAGGGCATGTAATATCTGCAGAGGGAGTATATGTTGACCCAAATAAGATTACAGCTATAGTGAATTGGGAACCCCGTAAGAGTGTGACAGAAGTTTAAAGTTTCTTAGAGTTTGCAAGGTACTATAGGAGATTCATTCAAGATTTTTTGATTATTACATCATCTTTGACAAAATTATTGAGAAAGAACGTGAAGTTTAATTGGACTCCTAATTGTTAACAGAGTTTTGAAATTTTGAAGGAAAAGTTAACTACTGCTCCAGTATTATCTTTACCTGTAGAGGGAGGTAGGTTTGTGGTTTATAGTGATGCCTTGAGACAAGGGTTAGGTTTTGTATTGATGCAAGAAAGTAAGGTGATTGCCTATGCATCAAGACAACTGAGGCCACACGAGCAGAACTATTCCACACATGATTTAGAGCTAGCAGCGGTAGTTTTTGCATTAAAGATATGCAGACATTATCTTTATGGAGAAACTTGCCAAATATTTATTGATCACCAAAGTCTCAAATATATCTTTAGCTAGAAGGATTTGAACTTGAGACAGAGGAGATAGGTGGAGTTGCTGAAGGATTATGACTGCACTATTGAATACTATCCGGGTAAAGCCAATGTAATGGCAGATGCTCTTAGTCAAAAATCGACTAGGAATCTACACTATATTCGTGCTATAAGAATGCCAATATTGGTAGAACTCAGGAGATTAGCTTGGTGTAGATACCTCTGTCAGTGTTTTGGCTACGTTGAAGGTGAGACCACTATTAATGGAAAGAATTGCTCAGGTATAAGGAATGGATGATGAAGTGGTGAAATGGAGAGAATATATTAAAAGTGGGAGAATTAAAGATATAAAATGTGATGAAAAAAATTATTAAGAATGGTAAAAAGAAATTATGTGCTAAATAAGGAAGAATTGAGGAGAGAGATATTAGAGGAAGCACACTGCTTTGCATATGCCATGCATCCGGGTAGTACCAAGATGTAAAAAAATTTGAAGGAGAATTATTGGAGGAAGGGGATGAAAAAGGATATAGCAGAATATGTTTCCAAATGATTAACTTATCAATAAGTTAAGGCTGAACACAGACATTCAGCTAGAATATTGCAATCATTGCCAATACCAAAATGGAAGTGGGAACATATAACCATGGACTTCTTGGTAGGATTACCAAGGACTCAGTAAGAAAATGATGCAGTGTGGGTAATTGTAGACCGATTGACTAAGTCTGCTCATTTCTTGCCAATTAAGATTAGTTATAGCTTGAATAGATTAGTAGAGTTATACATTAAGGAGATAATAAGGTTACATAGAATGCCAGTATTTATCGTATCTGATCGTGATCTGTAGTTTACTTCAAGATTCTAGCCAAGTTTGTAAGAAGCTTTAGGTATTAGATTGAGGTTTAGTACTACTTTTCATCCTCAGACTAATGGACAATTTGAGAGAATTATACAAATACTAGAGGATATATTGAGAGCTAGTGCCTTAGATTTTAGTGGGAATTGGGATAAGCAGGTGCTTTTAATGGAGTTTGCTTGTAACAATAGTTTTCAAATTAGTTTGGATATGGCACCATTTGAGGCTTTATATGGTAAAATATGTAGAACTCTCATTTGTTGGGAAAAAGTAGGGGAAAGAAAATTATTAAGGCATAGATTGGTTCAATTGACTACTGATAATATTCAAACAGTCAGGGCTAATCTCAAAGCAACTCATGATAGACAGAAAATTTATGCAAATCTCAAGCGAGATGATATTAAATTTAATGTGGGTGATAAAGTCTTTTTAAAAATATCTCCATGAAAAGGTGTGATAAGGTTTGGTAAGTGGGGGAAATTGAGTCCCAAGTTTATAGGACCGTATGAGGTAATTGAGCATATTGGATAAGTAGCCTACTACTTAGCTTTACTACCTAATTTGGAAGGAGTGCATAATGTATTTCATGTATCCATGTTAAAGAGATATAGAAGTGATCCCACACATATTTTGAAGGAACAACCTGTGGAATTAAAAGAAAAGTTGAGTTATGAAGAATTACCTGTAGTAATTTTGGCTAGAGATCAGAAAGTATTAAGAAATAAGGTTATACCTTTAGTCAAAGTGATATGGAGGAATCACTCTCAAGAAGAAACTATATGGGAGTGAGATGAGGATATTAGGTAGAAATATCTAAAACTTTTATAATTAATAATGAACTAATACAAATTTTGAGGATAAAATTTTTTGTAGGAGTGGAGAATTGTAACATTCGTGTCCTTAGAAGAAGTAATTATTTAAGATAATGATATTTAAGAATTTAATTTCATGTGTTACAATTTTAAGGTTGTGGGATATTAAATTTTTATTTTTGGAAAAGAAATGAATAGAGTATAATTAATAAATAGAAATCAAATTTTTAAATTCAATTGAAAAAGAAATAGGGATGTGTTTGAAAGAATTAAGAGAAGAAGGATGAAAAGATAAAGAAATGAAAGATGAGGGACTAAATTTGTAACATCCACCCTTTAGCACATGTATGTGTGACGTAAGTATTTCATTTTATGCATAAGAGTTACTAGACTTCATTTAATTTTAAGATTCGGTATAAGTTGTAGATCAAAACTAGATTGTAAGAAAATTTTGGAGTTATTTGTTACAATAGAAAGTTTGAGGCTATTGTGAAATAATTCCATTTCATTAAGAAGTAGGAGAGATTTTGTGATGATAATTATCTAAATGTTATTGTTATTTCTTTATTATTAATATTAATGATAATTATTCATTATTAGGGAAGACTTTAGAGAGGCAATTTACTTGGCTAATTATGTACATAAATGGTGGTGTTTGATTGGGTGAGTGTGTGTGTTAGTGTAGTGTGTGAGTGTAGAGATTTGGGAGGAAGTAGAAGAGTGAGTTTTGCTTAAGATTTGGAGAGTTTTTGATCTTGATCAAGCTAGCAAATAATTGCCTTAGGAAGCCTTGGGAAGTCTTATATCCATTGAAGCCCTAATTGGTAAGATTTATATGCATTTTTGGTTAATTTAAATTAAGTTTTTATGAGTTGTAATTCGGGTCCTGTATACTCTATTTTTCAGTCCCATTGTTATTGCTCTAACTTGAGTTATAGAGCTCTGAATTAAGTAAGGTTAGATTCTCTAGAAACTATAGAGAGTTCTCTATACCTTTGTCCTAATATTGCTGTTAAGCTAATCTTTTAGGGCTAGACATTTTATTGCTCACCTTGATGCTTTGTTTTACCGGAATAGATTCTAAAATCCATAATTAATTCTATATATATCTGAATTGAGTAATTCCAATTAGAATTGGAAGAAGACTCATAACCCTAACTTTAATAGAAATTTGGGGGTTATTGGACTTGTGTGTGTATCTTTAGGTTAGATTGAACTTTTTACATTTAATTTCACTTTATGAGTTTAAGGTGAATTGCTATGTTTGTTTATTGAATTGATGTATGAATATATGTAGGAGTTGGATAAGGTAGAGAAGACCCTACTCAATAGGGGGAGATTTTCCTTGTTAAAGTTTTGTGGTAAGTAATTGTTATTATAATGCTTATATATAGTGATTCTCATGTAACTATAATTATTTGACTATGTTTGAGCTGTGGTTTCCATTTATGGTGGCAAGAGTTATAAATATATGTATATACTGTTTGTGAGAATATGTGATGGTAATTTATGAATGATGCACATATATTTAATTGTGCAATCCACTTGATATGGTATGAATTGTGGTTTACCATGTTGTTGGAAATGATGAGAAATAAAATGAATATTGAATTGTGATGATAATGTACATTTACATATTGATTGATGTGAGGAATGTGAGGAATACGTGTAATAGTGGAGACTGAGCTGGGCAGAGAGTTTTAGAAGTGGCCATCTATGTGAGAAATATAAACGTCTGAGATCTGAGACTGAGCTGGGCAAAGAGTCTTAGGAATGGCCACTTGTATATGAAAAATATGAATTATATGAGGAATAAAGTAAACGTGTGCTTCGTGTGTGAAACGTGTGATGTTAACTTCGGCCAAAGAACTAACCTGCATAAATATGCATTATTGCATTGAATTATATATGTATATGGAATATAGATTGAATGTGAAATGTGATTGATGAAACTTGTGTTCCTATAACAGGTTTGAGTGAGATGAATGTTGTTGATATTGAAGTTTGATTATGTTTGGCTTGGAATGTATTTGCATACATTATTAGGTGAAGGACACAGGTTGAGACAAAGGCGTGTCTCAGACCGTGTGGCCGAACACGAATTATTTTGGGTTAGGACATGGCTGTGTATTAATCCACATTTTTATCTTGATAGATATACGGGTATATATATGGGCATGTTTGTGACCGTGCCTAAATTTGGATATATGTGAGTTTTGGGCCGAGAGCTACATGGGCGTGTCTCAAGCTGTGTGTCAATACACGGGTTAGTTTGAGTTAAGGCATGGGCATGTTGCAGGTTGTATTTTTGTATCCGAGAGCTACACGGGTACGTATATGGGCATGTACATGGCCGTGTATCAATTAGAGTAATTGAGCATTTTGACCCGAGAGCTACACGGGCATGTACATGGCCATGTATGAAATTGTGAAATTGTATATTTTGGATCGAGAGCTACATGGGCACCAATACGGGCATTTTCATGGCCGTGTATAAACTTGTATAAAGGTGTAATTTGGACCGAAATACACACTGGTGTGTTCATAGCCGTGTATGAGCATGTCTTTAGGACCGAGGCAAACACGGATTGGAAAATGGGCATGTTCCAAACTGTGTTTTGGCTACACAAGAGGAGACACGCCCCGTGTAGTCCAAATTTCATTGTTTTCATTTAAATTGGATTAATTAGTTATTGAGAAGTATTATATATTAGATTATATTATTGAGTCGCAAGCTCATTCCTTTACAAATTAAAATTATATTTATTCGAATAAAGTTCACAACAGTTTCCTTCTTAACTTCCTTACATGCTACAGCTTCTACCCATTTAGAGAAATAATATGTTGCAGCTAAAATGTAAAGATGACCGCCTGAACTTTTTGGCAAAGGCCCTATAATATTGAGTCCCCAAGCAACAAAAGGTCAAGATGCAACAGTAGGATGAAGTGGCTCCAGTGGTTGGCGTATCACATTTGCATGAAACTGACACTCTTGACAGCTTTTAGTATAGTCCATATAGTCTTTAACTATTGTAGTCCAATAGCACCCCATCCTTTTGATTTGAAAATGAAGTTTTACACCGGATTGATGAGCTCCGCATATCCCAGAATGAGCTTCATGCAACACTTTATTAGCTTTCTCTTCTCCAATATAGCGCAGAAAAACACCATCAAAGGAACGTCGATATAAAGTTCCTTTATAGTATATGAGTTTAAGAGTTCGCCTTTTAACTTCAATTTTATTGCGCATATCATTAGGCAATTATCCATACTCTAAGTAACTAATGAGTGATTGACGCCAATCATCCTTATCAACTTCGTATACAGAGATAACATTCACTTCATCTCCATCTTTGACTTCAAGTATTGATGAAACAACTATCCATTGACAAATAGGGACTTTGATTTCTATATCTGATACTTCCAATATTGATGCTAAATTGGCTAAAGCATCTGCTTGCCGATTTTCTTTTCGTGGAACGTGCTCGATTAAGAAGGTATCAAACTGAGTGAGTAACTTTGAGACATATTTGAAATATGGTAATAGTTCTACCTTCTTTACTTTATAAAGTATAAGAACCTGATTGATGATTAACTTTGAATCTCCAAATCTTCATATTAATTGCCATTTTTAATCCAAAGATCAAAGCTTGATATTCTGCTACTTTATTAGAGCAAAGTTCCTTTAAATTAAATTCAAAGGGCATAACTTCACCTTTTGGGCTAACGAAAACTACTCTAGCACCTGCACTATTATACCTAGCTGCTCCATCAAAGAACATTCGCCAAGGACTTGGAAGCTCTATAAAGAAAACCCTTTCATCCGGAAGATCTTCATAAAATTTCCAATCATCAGGAATTGAATGATTAGCGAGAAAATATACAAGGGCTTGGCCTTTTACTACATTTTGAGGAACATAAATGATCTCAAATTCTTGTAATAAAAGAGCCTATTTAGCCAATCTTCTTGATAAAATTGGCCTTGATATGTGTATTTGATAGGATCTGCTCGAGAGATTAAATGGACAGAATGAGCTTGCAAATAATTCCTTAAATTTTTTATTACAAATATTAAAGCCAAACATATTTTTTTAATTGGGGAGTAGTTTAACTCTGCACCATTCAACATTCTACTAAGATAGTAGAGTGCATTTTCCTTTCCTTCATCATTCTTTTGAGCTAGCAACACTCCCAATGATTGCTCCTGTGCAGATATATAGAGAATGAGAGGTCGTCTCAAGATTGGAGCTTTAAGAACAGGTGAACTTAAAAGATATGTTTTAATGCTTTTAAAAGCATTGCTACACGCTTCATCCCATTCGAAAGGAACATCCTTTTTCATCAAGCGACTGAAAGGTTAACATCTTTCTGCTAAGTTTGATATAAATCTTCTAATATATGCCAATTTTTCTTGTAAACTTTTAAGCTCATGGATGTTTTTTGGTTCTGGCATCTTAGGGATATCATCAATTTTTGATTGATCAATGCTAATGCCTTGATGTCGTACCATAAACCCTAAAAATTTTCCCGAAGAAACTCTAAAGGTAAATTTGAGTAGATTCATCTTGAGTTGATATTTTCTAAGGCGTTTAAACACTTCTTGAAGATCTTGTAAATGACCTTTAGCCATTTTAGACTTTACAACTAAGTCATCTAAATAGCACTCAACAGTTTTATGAAGCATATCATTGAAAATCCTTTGCATCGCTCTTTGATATGTTGCCCCTGCGTTCTTAAGACCAAAAGGCATTACTTTATAGCAATAAATCCCTTTTGGTGTTTAAAAAGTAGTTGCCTTTGCATTTTGTGCTGCCATTAGAATTTGGTTATACCCTGATGATCCATCAAGAAAAGATAATCTTTCATAGCCAGTAGTAGCATTAATCATGATCTCAGTGATAGGCAATGGAAAATCATCTTTAGGGCAACCATTGTTAAGATCTCAAAAATTAACACAGACTCAAATTCGGCCATTCTTCTTTCTCACTGGAACAATATTCGAAATCCATTCTGGATACTTAACTTCTTCAATGAAACTAGCATCAATGAGTTTATTGACTTCAGCTTCAATTTGAGGAATTAACTCAAAATGGAAGCACCTTTGAGGTTGCTTAACTGTATTTGACCCTTTTTTAATTGCTAAATGATGAATTACAACCTTTGGATCTAATCCAGGCATCTCTTTATATGACCATGCGAAGACATCTTTGTATTTAATGATAAGTTGCTTGTATGTATCTTCTTCTTCTTGAGATAAGTTTGTATTCAAGAAAATTGGTCGAGGATCTTTAACAGTACCTAAATTAATTTCTTTCAACTCATCGACTGTTGCTTTATTTTCTTCTTCAAAATTTGGTGGATCTTCTTCCGCATCTTCCTCTATTGTTGGCTCTTCATAATCATTATCACTTATAGTGACATGATATGATGGCATTATTTCAATTTTCTCCTCTTTCTCTTGGTGGGACATTGAACTAGTGATTACCACTATTTACTGCTTTACTTTAAATGTTTTACCAGTTGTAACAAACTATTTGCTTTGACGGATTATATGTGATGGTACTTTACTTTCAATCTCTTTTTATACATTCAACAAGGGAGATTTCTTCTTATTCTTCTTAAATATTTTGCTCTTTGAAACTTCAAGTCTATCTTTAGCAGAAACATACTTACCTTTGGAACTATCATTGCTTTGTGTTCCAATATGATCAAACACTGAGACATGACTTGAAGGAACTCCCAATCTATCAAAGACTGACGACTTAACTTCAAAAGACTTGTTTGCTTCATCTGCAACAATAATGTAGTTAGAAGTGCTTTTATAAATCTTCAAGCACAAAGGATTTGAAGGTTAGTATCCAATACCCTTTTTGGAGTTTTGAGGATTCATTTCCTTTTGCTTCCAAACCTTTTGAATTTCATCGAAAAGGTTTCCATCCCGTTGAGATCTTTCTTGTCTCTTTGTTGATGATGCAATACCTTGTTGGCCAAATCATGCCTTAGCTAACAACTTGTAAGCATTGGAGTTAAAGCTATTTACACGTTTGATGGGAAGATCTCTATATTCTACAACTGATCCTTGCAAAGGTTTTACAAACCCTTTCAAAGGTTCTTGAGTTTTTTTTATTGTCATGAGATTTATGATAGGAATGATCAAATCCTTTAGTTCTTTCATAATATTTTCATCTTGACTCTTAAAAGAACCTTGCCTTTCTACCCTCTTTATCACTGGAATATGTCGAGGTTTAGAATTTATTTGCTGTTTTTAAGTTTTGCTCTTCTCTTTGAGATCTTCTATTGAGGATGAATGAACTTCATTGAATTGCCCTTTTCCCTTTTTGCTAAGTTCTTCATTGGACAATACTTTTAAATTATCTTCAACCGGTACTTCATTATCTATTGTCACTTCAAAGTAAAACTTGACATCTGCATAGTGTGATTCTGCTTCATTGAATGGATTGGTATCTGCCATAACTTTTCTTACTTCACCATTTTTGTAATATTTGAAGCATTGATGAAGCGTAGAGCGAACCACTATATTTTTATGAATCCAAGGATGCCCGAACAATATGTTGTAAGTTGTTCTTGCATCAATGACATGTACTAGAGCACTTGATTCCATACCATCCATATATATATCAAGATGAATTTTACCAAGAGCTCTTTGACCGCCTTGATTAAATCTTTAAATCATCAATCAACTTTGCAGTAAGTCATCCATAGGTATGCCAAGTTGCTTCATTGTCCTTAGTGATATTATGTTGACAGCTAATCCATTATCTACCAGAATGCTCTTAGTCATTTGTTCTTAAATGAACCCTGTGATGAACAACGGTCGATTGTGAAACTTTAGCCCAAATAGTAAATCATCACTAATGAAAGTGATTTCATCTACACATGCACTATAAGCATTATACTGAGGATTTATGATTTCTTGAGCATTTGTCTCATTCTCCCCTTCAATTTGATGACATGAAAGTGCATTCAAAACTCCTCTAAAGCACTCTGGCATATATTCAAACAAAGTGATAGGTCACCTAGCCTTTTGCAAAATACCTTCCATCTCAAAAGGTGGGAAAGTTTTTCTTAATCTTATGAATTTAGCCTTCTTTTGGTTTGCCACTTTTAGTGCTTGGGAAAATACTTTTACCATTCTAATTTTCTTTAGGACTGACTTAGAGTTAGAAACATTCTTCTTTCTACCCCATCTGTGAATAACAAGGATCCACCCTTCATCATCAGGTTCATCAGTTGGAATGATGCCCCCAACAGTAGATTATACATTTTGATGCACGATCGCTCTTTTTATGAAAGGAGAAAATTCAATAGTTATTGGATCAAATAATTCAAAACTTATCATTGAACTTGTGGATGTCATGCAAGGACTAGAATTTACAATAGTAGTCATATTTGCACTAGCTTCCTCTTTATCAAAGGTAATTTCCCCTCTTTATTGCAACTCAATTACTTTATCCTTAAAGACAAAGTATTTTTCCACTGGATGGCCAATCAAACGATGATACTTGTAGTAGTTCGGATCATTAACTTAATTAGCCTCATCAGGACGTTTCATTTCTGGGAGTTCAATAAGATTTGCTTCAAGTAATTCATCGAACATTCTTGAAACATCAGAATCAGCAAAAGGGTACTTCCTCTCTTGTCTTTCCTTTAAAGAAATTTTTTTTCTTTTCTTGTGATTGAGTAGTAGTAGTAGGCTTTATCTCATTCTTCTTTTCAAACTTAGAATTTATTTTGATAGGTACTGAACTAACTGTCAACGATGGCTTGCTTTCAGTCTTTGTGTTAGACATAGTATTTTTATGTACCTCTTGCTTATCTTTATTCATGTTTGGATCTTGCACAGGAATATCTTGATTTCCAGCATCCAAAATACTAAGTTCCATATCATGAGCGCGGGTAGCTAACTCTTCAAAAGTGCTTGGTTTTACTCATTGAAGAATATAGGACAAACCCCACTTTATCCTTTTGATGCACATCTTAATCGCAGATAATTTAGAAAGTCGATCTTTATAATTCAAACTAAGACTTCTCCACTTTTAGATGTAATCAATGACATGCTCATCTTTCCATTGGCGAGTAGCAGTAAGTTCAATCATACTAACTATACAGCGAGTGCTATAGAAATGATTAAGGAATTCTCATTCTAATTGCTGCCAACTATCTATCGAGCCAGGCTTTATGTCGGTGTACCAATCAAAGGCGTTACCTTTCAATGATTAAACAAATTATTTAATGAGTAAATCACCATCCGTGCCAGCATTATTGCAAGTTTCAACAAAGTAAGTAACATGTTGTCTTGGATTGCCTTTGCCATCAAATTGTTGAAACTTTGGGGGTTGATAATTTGGAGGCATCTTTAGCATATCAATTTTTTGTGTGTATGGTTTAGCATATGTATAAGAGAATTGAGCCAGAGTCTCCACTTGATCTTTGACAACCTCTTTGATGAGTTCTTTAAGTTAAGCAACAGAGATTGAGCTGTTGATAGCCATTGGAATGTCACCTTTAGCTTTGGTTGCAGAAGTACTTTCTTCTTCTTATTGTGTCTTCGACAGATTAGTTGTTGTATTAATCGGTGCTTTTCCAGTTGTATTTTCTAACTTAGTAGTTAAAGACGTAATTTGGGCATCTTTTTTCGTAGAACTTTTTGTAAGTTCTTCTACCATCTTGATCAGGTTGGAAATTTACTCCTCCATTGATGTTGTATTGGTCATCATGACGGACATAATGCCAGAATTATAATTTGAGGTTGAACCATAGTGAGGCGAAGTTGGCAGAGCTTGCACTTAAGTTTTCCCCTTCATCAACATATTTGAATAATAAGAAAAGTTCATTTATCTCTAGAGAAGAGATTTTTGTCTCTTGCGCTCTTAGAGAGACAATGACTATTGAGGAAAAGGAACTGTTTGTTCATACAATTCCTTGGTTGATTTGGTTTTCATCACAGCATTGGAGCTATCATCGCTAAGAGAATTAGCACACAATGAAATTGGAGATTGAGATTGGCCAACTCGACGACGAAGGTCATACTTCCTGGAGGTAGCCGTTTTACGACGAAGGTCATACTTCCTGGAGGTAGCCGTTTTACCTTTTTTTGTATTATTTTCTTCAAATAGTTGATTTGCGAAATAAGAGATAAGAGGTAGAGACGGTCCTACTGGGCGTGCCAGAAATTTATATACATAAATTTTGTGTATACAAAATTACACAAGAAAATTTAGAAACAAATTGAGAACTTTATTGAATTTGAGAAGAGTGAGTATAATCTCTAATAATATTCTTATTATAAAGAAAATGGATCCTTTGATTCAAATCTCACAATAACCACGTGCTTCAAGGGCTTTGTAGCTTGATTTTGAAATAATTTGATTTAAGGACTGTGTAGCTTAATCTTGAAGAAACTCGATTCAAGGGCTTTGTAGCTTAATATTGAATCAAATATGAATTTGACGAAGAAATTTGATGAAGAACACCTTGATGATCTTGTAGAATTTGAAGAACACCTTGATGATCTTGTAGAATTTGAAGAACACCTTGGATGATCTTGAAATAACTTGATATAAGAGCTTTGTATAGCTTGATCTCGAATCAAATTTGAATTTGATGAAGAACACTTTAAATGATCTTATGAAACTTGAATAATACCTTGATGATCTTGTAGAGAATTTGAGTTTTAATTTTGGTAGAGCTTTAATGCTTATTTTTTTTTTATGATTTGAAGCATGGGAGACACTTCTATTTATAGGCATCTTGTAAATGTGGTATAGATGTTATGAAATTTCATAACTCTAGTGGTAGGATTGATTTTGACTACCTTTGATATAATTTGATTGGCTCAATTACATCATTATTTAAATATATTTATTTATCATTATCTTAATGACATGTTTGAAATAATTTAATTGGTTATTAAAATAATTAAATTAAGATAATAAACTAAAATATTTAACTGGTCCAAAATTTTTTATAAATTTATTAGACTAAACTATATAATTAGCCCAATTAAATTATTTATTAAACCAAAATATTTTATTGGTTTAAAAATAATTTATGAAAATTTACATCTCTACATATAGTCTTTTGGCTTGATTTTACTTTAAAGTACAAAGCATGCTAAAAAAGTACACTTTCATCAAATTTTATGTGAAATTAAACTTAATTAAGCACATTTGATTCATGATAATTCAATCTATTTAAAGTGAAATTCTAAATCTTTTTTTTAAAAAGCCAGTAAGAAGAATTACTTTTTTATTTATTAGAGTTCAATTTTTTGATATATTTTATAAATTTATTTTTGAATGCATTCGGTTGATTTAGTAGAATATACTCTTAAACTTTAAAAAATAGTCCTTTTATGCACAAACTAATAAAAAATTACTTTTATTATTTAAAATAAATCTAATTTTTTAAATATTTAAAGATTTATTCAAAAATAGAAATGCAAATGGTAATAAATGGTATTGATGAATAGACAGGTACGTATTCTTTTTGCTTGAGCCTTCAATAAAGTGGCATTATCAGTCTCAAAAATGCTAATGAGTTCTATTTGTTATGATCTCAATGGAAATCAAAATTATGGCCAACAAACTATAAATAATAGAAGAGGATGCTACTATATATATATCCCATTAGTCACTAGTACTACCCAATAATAGACAGAATATAGGGGTAAAGAAAAACAAAATACAATAATTTTTTTTTCCAACTATCAACAACTTTGGACGGTTGTTGTACTGCAAAATGATCAATAAAATCTTGACAAGAACAATTACCTATGCATATGGTGCCTTGTCCTGTTTGTTTTGTCCACCATAACCAAATTTGATTATATTTTTGTTTTATATATAAATAATAAAATGTATGGTTCGGTAATTGATTAGAAATTTAGAATTATATTTTTTGTTAAAAAAAAAAGAAAGAAAAGATTCATATTTTGTTTTTAAAAGCACCATCGAGCTGTAAGAATTAATGTAAGAAAACATTTATAATATAAGTCTTTTTTTTTTCGTATATAGAGTGATTCATTTTTAAACTCTAAAAAAATTATTAATCAATTTTAATTAATATGTTGTTTATCGTTATTTTAATTTTTTAAAAATGTTATACATTATAAATTAATTTGAGAAAAGAGATGCAAAATGGGTAAAATATAGAGTTTATAATTGAAATCAGCTTTGATTCAATCATATTCAAAATGACTAAAATTAGTTCTTTGGTTAGTTGAATTTTGACATCTATAAATTTTTTTATTATTTAATTTATTATTAATGTAAATTTCTAATATTTTCTTCTAAGTCCAACTCGCTCAGTCCGGTAGTTACTTCTAAACAAACCTCCTCTTAAAACTGAAGAATTTGAAAAAAACTGCAAAAGTTTATTGTCAATATAAAATCTCTAACATTCTTATTCAAGTATATTTGGTTCAGTTAGTTGTCATTTGTAAATGAACCAATTATTAAATTGAAAATTTTGAAGAAATACACCAATCTGTTTTATTAAATATAATTGGACCAACACTCGTTATCTCATTCATGAGCTATACACTATACCTATTTCATCTCTCCCATATTAAATTAATTTTTTTTCTAATTTCTAACAAAAATAATAGAAAAACAGAAAAAATTTTCCAGACTAAGTCCATAAAAGCTAAGAGATATATATATATATATATAGCTAACGTAAGATTATGTTTGGGATAAATTAATTAAATATTAATAGAAGTTGATTCTATTATTGCTTACTCATGAAAAATTGAAATTTGCTTATTCGAATAACTATTTCTTGTAAGAATGACGTAAACATTAAACATGACTTTTTGATGGTGCGGCTCTTATAATCTCTAATAAAAATAATTAGTCAAGAAAAGAGAGGTGAAAAGAAATGGTATATATATGATTATGTTGATAAGCTAAAAAAGAGGATTTTTCTTCTATTGATGTGATGACAACATTATACTTATGATTAATAAATTTGACCAAAACATTTAAAAAAGCATCAAAATGATGTATCATGTGCATGTTTTTCTTTTAAGCTAAGATTTGAGATTGATAAGAAAGATCAATTAAAGGCATGGTATAAGGATTAATCACAAAAGGGTTTTCAAAAGAGCAATATATACAAGTAATGAAAGCTTTTTATGTATGTCATCAATTAACTCCATTTTCTTTCTTTTCAAAATCATTACTACAGTCACTCCCATAAAGCCCATTTGCATCAAATTTCCTTCAACTGCATTATGAGTTATGACCATCACCCCCATCAAATCAAAATGATAAAGAAGAAAAAAAAATATATATATACACATATATATAGGCCTTTAGACTGTTGTTCTCTCCATTGAAGTGACTTCATTTGAAATGGGTAATGAACAATTATATATATTAAAGGCTGACGGATTTGACAGAACTTAGTGTTACTATTTGGTAATAAATTGAGCATAAAAAGTTGCTTCCATAAAAGAAAGGTATAAAAAGCTTTCCCACGTAACAGACACGTGTTGAATGCAAGAGCTACTTGTTCTTACTGCACTCTCACTTATCAATGTAAACAAAAAAACAGACTTGCTAGAATCCACCAATTAGAATTGTTCTTATTATGTAATATTTCAAGTTCAGGTTGCAACGTATAAAATTTTTATTATTCTAAAAATTTTATTCAAATTGAACTAAATTAGTCAAAATTAAATTAATTTGCTTATCAATGATTTTAAGAAAAAAAAATACTTCTACTCCTAGCTAAAGCTTTGTGAGATCATGGTTCCTCATTTTATGCCTTATTTGTGCTCATTTTATGTTCTTGTTTTTTGAAGATTGGCATTAGTTAATTGTGGTTGCCAGTAGAAGTATTCATACCTAGCTAGCTAATGCTTAATCCAAATGGTGATTCTTTTTTTTTTATGCAATTTTATAATTAATCCTTGCTGTTTATTGAAAGATTTATTATGGGAATTATTTTATAGGATCCAAATTACTAAAATTAAACAGTGAGTACTTGGTCAGGTAGCCAAATTTTATATGGCATCTATTAGAATTTGTGTTCAATTCCCAACTGTCTCCTCTCTAATTTAAATAAAATTAAAAATTTAGCGAGGGCATGCAGTGCCAAATAAGAGAACATAAAATCTATACATATAAATACATAATGACATTAAGAAAAACTATGACAAGTACAAAATAAAACGATTTTAGACTGTTTTAGAAAAAAATTCGATGAATGATGTTATTAAAAATATTTTACATCTAACCACACATATATATATATATATATATAGCAATCGCGTTAGGTGGCAAATATCTTTTTTAACCTCTCATATTTCATGCCCATAAAATGGAAAGATCTTTTAATAATTTTGCAAAAAAAAATATATGTATTTTATCACGTATACTGCGCTAAGCGTATCACTATATGATAACCATGTGCACAAAGAGAAGTAAATGCAAGATATGGTGCTAGACCAACATCTCAAATCCTTAATTAAGGAAGAGCTAGCTTAACCAATAACCACTAAAATCAATTGATATACTAGAGCAATATCCTAAATCATTGATTAAGGAAGAACTAGCTTAACAAATAATCATTAGGATTAATTAATAAAGAATTATTTTTGCTCAACTAACGACTTAAATTTGATTAGTAATATATATAATTATATTAAATTAATTGCTATGCGAGTTTTATCCTCATTATAATTTTATCTGAATCAAATGTAAGAAGCTAAGATGAAAATAATTAATGGGAGGTAGTTAGAAAGGAAAGGGTAAATAGAAAATAGCAAAGTTTAGAGGTTACGTACAAATGAGAAAAGAGAGAGTAAACATGCATATATGGGAAGAAGGCCGTAGCTACTATCACATGCACATGATAGAATTGGCAACCTCGTTTTGCTGGCTATATATATCTCTTTTTATATGTCAAGACAAAATAAATGTGGCAGCAGATGATAACAGAAAAATCATATATATACATTAATCACTAAGAGTTGAAGCAAATAAAAAACACAATATAGATATATATAAATAAAAAAGTAAGTTTAAGGTGGATAATAAAAGAAAAACAGAAAGCTGAGGAACCCAAAGCCTGTAAACAGATCTCTCTTTACACATCCCTAGAGAAAAGACTGATAAGAAAAGTCAAGCTTTTTAATGTTTCTTTTGCTTGTAACATTTTCTTTATGTATTTAATTTACCCTTTGTCTTCTTCTTCTTCTTCCACCCATTTCCATTTGTTTTATTTCTCAATACCATCAAAGCAATGCCAAAAAAATAATAATAATATTTGTTTGTCGTGATAAAGAATGCCCACATGATCAAAGGAGAGGATTAAATAATGTATCCCACTTGAAAAGAAAAGAAAAGAATTGAAGGGCAAGTCCCATCTTTCTTTCTTTCATGTTTTGTGCATCAATCTATCCTTTGCTTTGCTTTCACAGAGCTTTTACAGTCATGTCTGATGGATGTACTTGTTTTCACTGTTCAAACCTTCTGTTCCTCAGCTTTCTGTCCCATCCACCAATATTCCAAAAGGAATGTGGGACTCCCATTGCTTCTGCTCCCAATCAACCAGCACTGCCTCTCTTTTTTTTTTTTTTTTTTGTTCACTAATTTTCTTCCTAATTTTGCTTCGCTCTTCTTCTGCTGGTAAATATAACAAGAAATATGTTAAATCAAGAAAATGTAAGTAGAAAAACCCTCTTCCATCTCCATGACCATCAAATTCACAGCCATAAAAAGAAAAGGGTTTATAGCAGGACCTTGAACCTTCTTCTTCATCATGGAAACCGATCAGTGCACCACAATTTCAATATATATAAAACTTAACTATTATGTCTATCTATGTTTTTTGTTTTTATCAAGGTCTTGTCATAAACCCCTCTTGGCTTCTTCAAATGAAATGTTGTTGTTGCTGCTGTCTACTGACCAATCAAATAGACCAAATGGATCCAACCCTTTGCTTCCTTTCTGCTGATGATCTCCACTAAATCCTCCTTGGCTGAACAAAAGATCAAGAGGGTCTGCTTCTATCTCCCCCAAATCAGCAAAGAAATCCTCAGATTGAGTACTGATGCAATCTGCTGCAGGCATTGTAGGTCTGTAGCTACTGCTGCTACTTTGAGGAAACCCTTCACTGTTGAATTGATCAACATCATCCATCTCCATTATTTTTTTCTCACGAATATCCTCAATCTCCTCTTTTACTGAAGTACTAGCCGCTGCAACCACGTTAGTAGGAGACAATGTATCGTTGCTGCTTTCCTTGTGTTCTTCTTTTGTGTTTACTACTGTTGTCTTTTGAGCTGTTGGGTGAGAGCTCTTCGAAGAAGCAGAAGCATTGTTCTTCGGTGGCTGTGACCTCGTTGAGCCAGCAAGAGCATTCCTTTGAGTTGGCCATGGATGGTTGTGCTCAGAAGTATAAGTGATGACTAACATATTAGGATCAGTTCGGCTACGTTCCACTTGTTTCCTTGCTGAGCAACCTTTTGAGCTACTGCATCTATAGTATCCCCTGGAATAATATATATATATATATATACATGATAAGTTAGTTAGTTAATGATCACTGCAATTCTGCAACTAAAGTTCTCAATCTCTTGTCCATGTCCAAGTTAACAGTTAAAATGACAGGAAATATTGTGAATTATTCAGTCATGCAAATGGGGAATTTTCTCAAAGATTTTAGCTAAAAAAATGAACATATAAAGAAAATTGAAATAGCTGCTTCCATTGATTACTAATCACAACCATAGTCAATAGTCAATAAATGTTGATGATAAAAATTTGTTTGAGCTTCTATAGGGGAAACTTTTGTTGGACTTATAAATACTTTACAGGACATTGTTTGGAAACATGCATTATATTGATTGTAATTCATGCTTTACAGGAAAATAACGACATTAATATTTATAGTGAAAGATCATGCAATTATTGTATATGTCAGAGGAAAGGAAAATGGGAAATTCAGCTTTTGTTCTTTGTCTTAGGAGATTTATTTATTTTTTTATTTGAATATAGGAGATTTATATATATATATATATATGTGTGTGTGTGTGTGTGTGACAATACAAATTTTTTGGCTCAATGAGTTAATTACCTTGGATAAGGAGAGCCCTTGATGGGTTTCTGGCCATATTTTCTCCATGCCCATAGATCAGATGGAACTATTTCTCCACTTGGCCTACTGTTTGCAGCTGCTGGTGCTGGTATGCAAACCACCTTCTTTGCCTGGCTCTTCCTGAATTCACAAATACCAAAATTTTGTTAACATTTCTTGAAATTTCCATATACCCAATACCAAATAGAAAGTATTTGTGATGAATGTGATGAAGATCAAAGATTTTAGTCAATTTAGCCCCCAAGGCAACAATCATCATTCGCTACTTCCATTCCTTTTTTGAGCAAGAAAATCTTGGTTTGGCTTATTTGTCAAATAAAAGGGTGATGATGATAGAGATGGGATACATTTTAAAGACAAATGCTAATTAAAGAACAGTTTGAGATGAGCACAATATGAAAGCTAAGTATGTGAATTATATGCGGACAAAAGTTGTATGATTAGAACTATCAAGATTTCATGTAAATTTAGCATGACAAGTGAACAGTGAACAATTTCACCTGATGTATATTTATAGTACACACACCTAGGAACAAAAGAATCATCACACTCACACACAATCACAGCTAATGCTAAACCCTAATTTCATTAGATCCTTCTATAAATCACCATGTTTGTTTGCGTTAGAAAATTCAAGTTCCAATAAATCCATTGATCTTGTTTTTATTTTTATATCAACATCTTGATCATCTTTTTCAATTCAATGGAAGTGAACATATATATAGTACTATATATAAAATAAAAGCATTTAAATTAAATTAATAAATACACTAAAGTTGCCTTAAAATTAATACATATGTATATATAAAATTCATGGAAACAAGTGAGGAAAGATTAATTAAATTAACCAATAATCTTACCTTCTCTTGATACCCAGATTCCGCGGAGAAGAGATCTGCACCGGTCCAGTGGAGTTATCATTAATCAAGCAATTTGTTGAGGTATTAGTATTGATCATATCAATTGAAACCATAGAAGAAGCCTTGAAACCCCTCGGAGAAGCAGCAGGAATTATCGGAGAATCACAAGGAGAAACAGGTAACTTAGAGGTGGGACTACAGCTCTGAGAGATCTGAATCCTTGAAAATATATTGCAAGGACTAGTATTACTATTATTAATCTCCTCTTCAAACACTTTATGATGATGATGATGATGATGTTGACCACCAAGAACATTACTAATACTATTTGCACCAGAAAAATTACAGCAATTATCATCAACATGAGTAGCAGCAGCAGCACTACTCCTAAGCATATGATCTGTTGAATTCGGACAGCTAAAATAGGCGCCGGAGGAGGCAACAACGTTGAGCTCATGAAGAAGCGGATCTCTCATATTAACAAAAGGGTCACCAAAAACATTATTAGCAGTATCTCTGCTGCTGCTGCTGCTGTTGTTATTATCATCCAACGCTGAAGCTGAAGAATAAGTATTTAGCGGATCACAAGGGAATTCCCAGTTTGAAGCAGCTGCTGCAAGTCCAGGACCATCAGATTGGCCTAAAGCAGCAACACCAGCAGTAGTAGCAGTACCGCTAGCTCTAAGTATATCTGTTAAATCACCTTGATAGTTGTCCATTTCCAAGCCAAAGAAGACACTGCACGCACTATACTAATACACTAACAATCAATCCATATCTACGCCTCAATATACACACCACACACACACAAATAGCAATATATATATATGTAGAGAAAATCAAAAAAGAAGAAAAAGAGATAGTTTGGTGCTGTGTATGTATTGTCTTGCACCCAACAAAACGTAAAAGGCATGCAAAAAAAATTCTTTGTTTCCTCTACTTTGTTAAGGTATATTTATGTTTTGGGGAGATGGGTTTTTTTTTTTTTTTTTGATTTTTGAGTTTATTTAGCTATAATAGAATCAAGAATTGAAATTGGGTATTTGAGTTTTTGGGCAAAAAGAAAGAGAGAAAGAGAAAAAGAAAAGAAAAGGGTCGCTGACTTTTCATACAAAACAGCTATTCTCCATACGCAACAAGCACATAACATAGAGAAAAGAGAGATAAAGAGACGGGGAAGGTTTTATGAAAACTAAGCTTAAATGGAGAAACATAAAGAAATAAATTATGCATAACAATATATAAAAGGTGGATTAATGATACAAAGAACAAAAGGTGTCAAATTTATCTAACTGTTTAATCTTATTTTAATGTTAGGTTTGTTCTCTTTGCTACCTCCAAGTAATGATACTTTTCTGAAAAATTTAAATTATAATTAGGGAATTTTTATCGTTAAGTTTTATTACTTAATTATTATCAAAGTATTACTGTGCTAATTCAAACTCAAAACTAGAAATTTTTATTTTTCACAATTGAAAATACAATTAATTATATTGATTAAATTTATATTGAATATTTTATATTTAATGATTAAAAAATACAATTCATTAATTGAATGTAACATGAGTGGATACAAATTTTTCAATTAATTATATCGATGTGTGTGTTTAAAATAATTATTTAAAAAGACTTTAACCCAGCTAAGTAAAAAGTATGCATCATTCAAACAAAAAACAAAAACAAGTGATGGCAAAGTAAAGAGGCGGCAAGCAGCCGCATTCTTCGGAAAACGTTTCGAAACTTTCATCTAACACGTCCACCCGTTTCTTTTCTTTTGTTTTTTTTTTTTGGTTCAACTTTTACTTCTTAATTTTATTTTCTCTCTTATAGGGCAGTAACTTAATGACGATGATGATTGATGAGTACCTTTTTTCTCTTTGTGATATGGTGTGACTTATTATTATTATTATTATTATTATTATTATTATTTGTGTATAGTAGTGGCTGTGCCATATCTCCCTCACTACCCACATTCCCCACCCACACAACTTCAGAAAAAAAGAAGGGAACAAAAGAGAGGCTCATGTGACAATACGTATAATTAGGAAGATAGAAATTATTTCTTTTTTGATATCAAATCTTTGAGCCTAACTTATTGTATCACATTTAAAAAAAAGTTTTTGGAATTTGGCCAAGAAAATAAATAGTACTAAAAATTATATTGGCTTATGAGGATTCAATTTAGAGGTGGACACCGAACCACGGGACTTTTTAATTCTATTATCCTTGAATCGTTGAATTTTTAACAATGTACCAATCAAGGATATGTGTACTTTAATTTGGTGGGTTTGAAGAATTTTAAGTTTTTGATCACCAAATATTCATTTGGGAGAGTTGTAAAGTATATATGGTAAGGTTAAAGAAATGAGTCAAGTTAATTGTACTCAATGTTGCGGTCTAGGATACATATTATTTGTTCTAATAGAAACAAAAGATTCCTCTTATTGCCTCTAAGATACACCTTTGTTGTCTATTGGTAGTTATTTTTGAGTCAAAATTTAAAACTATTGATTGTTATTTTTGAGTCAAAATTTAAAAATATTAAAGGACAATATTTTTATTCATATTTATTTGGGATTTTTTTCTTGGGTTCGTTAAGGTTTTTTTTTTTCGGTTATACCTACTTTTATATATTTCTAGGAAAAGGAAAATTAGGTTACTATGTCATATAACTTATTTGATGGAAGAAACACCTAGGGCAGGTCTTAAATATGTTTATATATAAATGCACAAATATGTTTTCACGTAAAAAGATAAGACACCTAGTCCGCCTAAAACGAATGGTATTACCATTCGGTCATAGGGCTAAGATATTAGTTGAGGTCAATGGTTCAATCTCTCATTCCCCTTTAACATTCCTTAAAAGAGTCATAACATAAAAGATATGCTAAAAAAAAAAAAGATAAGATAACATCATAAACACATTGTTACTAAAAAAAAAGGCTTTGTTAACTTTTTATCCCATTAAATTATGTCATTTATAAATTTACAACAACTAATTGAGTGCATCGCTTATAAAAAAAAAAAAAAAAAAAATCAAATTTAATCATATGAGCAAACACGTGAAGAGATAATAAGGGGTCTTTTATAAATAACCCTAGCTAGAGTATAGAGAGTTCTTCATTAAGTTTGATAAATCTATCATGCTTATATATAGAAAAGGTTCATTAACAGTCAAAATCATAATGATTTTCATGAAAAACATTATTTTTTTTGACTATCATGTCTAATTTTAAATAATAAAAAAAATCAATTAACCAAAAGTTAAGCAAAAAAAATTTATTCCGATATAACAAAAAAGTAGTTAAGCAGATGATAACAGAAACGAAATTGACAAGTGATACAAAAGAGAAAATAAAAGAAGTAAAAATATTAAACAATGGAACATATAGCCAATGGCTTCAATAAAATAATTAAGAAGTAGTCAATACTTAAATACCTCTTTCCATGGACGCCAGCGCTTGAACAGACTTTTGTCCAGAACATGGATCCCTTTTTTTGTTTTTTTTTTTTTCTTAAAGGGTTCTCCTTCAATAAAACAAATATTTGTTAAATGCAATTGCAAAAGAAATTAACAAGTAAATAAATAAATATAGAAGACTTCTTGTTTATATATATACACACATATACTCAAATGGTCAAGAAAGGAACCTATAAGAATACTGTCCCTCAAATTTTTAGAAGAAACATTAAATTCAAATTTGAGTTTCCATAAGTAAAATTAAAGATCCAATTATTATGTAAAAATTGATATTGTTTAGGAGGGTTTAGGATTATAGAAATATAATAAGATTTTCCACGAGAGATTTCAGGAATCATGGACCTCTAATTTTAATGAATATTGGCTTATATATTTGAATCATATGTATATATATAGTATATAGTTAGATTTTATTTTATTTTTTGCCTTTTTTTTCTTCTGTCGCATCAAAGATATTAGCTTGTCTATAGTTCTTTCCTACTTTCATTTTCACCCACCCAACTGGGGGATATAATCCACATCTACCAGAAGGGCCCTATGATTGAAAGCTTTTGTCATGTCTAGCTCCCTTTCCCAAGTTTTTTTATTGAAAAAATAGCTAGTATTTTATGTGAAGATTATTTTAATTTGTTTTTTTTTTTTTTCAAAATTGAAAAAAAAATGAACATATAATCGAATTCAATTGACTTGGATATAAGGATTAGTTTTTTTTATTAATTCAAAGTTATTTTTTCTTCATATTATTTTATTTTTATTTAAAACATTTATTTTTTTATTTAAACACTAAGTTAAATATAAAATATATCAATGAGAGATTATAAATTAATATATAAATTTAAGTCATCAATATTATACTAAGTCGGTCGGACCAAATACTCCATTTATGAACCAGAGTTGTAGAATTGTGATCGATTCAATTTCTGATTATTATTATTATTATTATTTTAGTTAATAAGAGGTTAGAACTTAAATATTGTTGGACTGTATAATAGGGGATAATTCTTCTCTTTTAAATCGAAGATAGCAGGATTTGAACTTTACACCTTATGATGCTACCACTTGACTACTCCCTCATCGACAATCTCCGATTTAATTTTTATAATATTAAAAAAATGAAAAGTTTTTAAAGAATGGAACCTAACCTTTTGTTTGGCAAATCTAATTAAAAAAGGGTGAAAAATAATTATTTATTTAAAAAATTGAATTGTGTGGATTTAGTGTAAAATAACTCTTGATTTTCCGTTCTTCCTCTCTACTAATTTAACTTTTTCATTCCTTTAATCCAAATTAAAAAATTATTATATTCTAATTCCAATTTATTTCCTTTTTAGGTTTTAATAAAATTCTTTTGTATACTCGTTCACAATGTGAAGCTAACAGAGAATTGGAAATAGTACCATAAGAGAGGACGTGTCCCTTATGTACAACATTACGTTTTCCCCCATTACGTAAAACCTTAATTGTAATATGCTAGCAGTAGCAATAAAAATTATAATAAATTAAAAGGATAAATACGAAAGTTGAACTCCATAAAAGTTAAAGTGGTAAATAAATTAACTAACTAAGCTAGTACTACTTTAATTTACACACATTATCTTCTAACAACTCTTTTGTCAATATTTAAGCAAATATATATCCTAATGGAGGATATTATTGCAATATCATCCTGTCTCTTAATTTAATATTATTCAATTTTCTGATTTTTCCTTTGGCTGCTCTATCAACAATATATCATATATGACATTGTAAATATTTTACAACTAGGAGAGGTTTCACAACTTTTAACATGCAAGTAAATGCATATGCATCATTGATTTGAAGTCTCTCAAATAGTGGTGTTGTAAAAGGGAGATTCTTTTCTATAAGTATATTATATTTAATGGTCAAATTTATAATATATTTCATATATTTTATATTTTATTAATAAGAATATAATATATATATATATATATATATATATATATATATATATATATATATATATATATATATATATGTGTGTTAATAAATAATTTTTTTTTTTGTAAAAATCACATGGATAACAACTTTTTCAAACAGTAAAAATTTTAAAAATTTTAAAATATATATATACAAAAATTATTATTATTATTATTAGCACCTGATAGTATAAAAATTTCTTTTGCCAATAATTGTTAGTTAATTAGAATGCTACATATATAGATTGATATCATGATGTGATTGCAATAAAAAAAAATGAAATTTTTTTTAGCATAAGATAAACATAAAAATATTTTGAGCTTAATTTTTTATTGATAAAAATTAAATAATTTAAATATTAATAAATTATATAATAAATTTTTTTTGAATCATCTAAAAATTAACTTTGCAAATTAAACATGAATGTTCTTAAAAAAAAGAAACCGCTCAATCGCTCTTTTATTCTCTCACTGATTTAATTTAATCTTAAATTTAATTATAAAACTAAAATCTGATAAAATTTTGAAAATTTTTTTTATCTTAAGAAAAATAACAGAGTTAGATTCCAAATATTAAAATTTTATAATATATTTATTAAATGCACGTAGGCACACAACCATAAAATAATAATAATAATAAAGAAGTGTAGACTCAATGTCTATCCGTTCAAAGTGAACATGTGTCTGACTTCTCTTGGCTTGCTATAGATATTGTGGGTGTGAGTTTATCTTGGCTTTTTCTGGTTTTCCTTTTCATCAAACTCCACTATATCCCCACTAAATTAGCCTAACCATACATAGCAACCCACTTTGCTTAAAAGCACGCAAGGGAGCCTTAGGGTTTAATAATGTAAACCAACATCTTTAATGATAATTAGACTTGAAAAAAAGTTAATTATCATGATATAAACTAGGTTCAAAATATATCATGTCGGAATGATTAAGGACAGAAGAAAAGGATTAATTAGTTGAGTAAACCAAAGTGTTTTTTTATACATACATATATTACTGTAAAGTGACAAGATTAATTAGATTGTAAAGTCAAAATAAATATGCTTTTGGGTTCTATTTTGGTCTAAAAAAGTTGTTTATTTCTTACATACGCGTGACTTGTTCAAAGAACAAATAGGACCAATATTAAGACGTGCACCGTTAGCTAAAAAGTCATGTTTGATGAGACATTTTGAAGGGCTTTTTGAACTTAATTTATATAGAAAGGTTTCTTTTACACTTTGATGAGAAACGTTTCTATCTTTTATTATATATATATATATTTTTTGAAAATCTATCTTTTATTATATATATATATACATAGGTATCAATGTATAATATGTATATATAGTGTCCATCTGTCCATCAATGTATAAATAATTATAGAGAAAACAAATTGCCTATTTGTTTAGTATTTGAAAGATTTGAGGGTTTCAATGGGCCAATGATCATGAAGGGAATCACCGACCTCTAATGTTTGATGAGACATTTTGAGAATCTTCGATCATGGCTTAAAACCCTCTCTCTCTCTGCCTCAAAAGTTTTTTGGCTTTGTACTCCTTGAAAAGACCATTGTTGCCTTGCTACATATCCCCTTCTCCTCATCTATTCCTCCCTCTTTGTATTTTCTTCCTACACTTCATCCAGTCGTCTTCTTCCTCTTCTCATTATCTTCCATTGATGGGCTATTTGCATATATTTACATATACATGTGTGTATGTACATACATAGCACATGTACGTTACTAATTTACATGATTCATAGCAAATTTTTTACTAATAAATTTACAGCTTAATACATTAGCGGTTATCAAAATTTAACATTTTATTTTATTAGTTTATTCCTTTAACTTACAAACTAACTATTTAAATATATCAACTTTTTAAAATAAAATTTATTATCACTTTTAACACTATTTAAGATATCTAAATAATATTTTTATAAATTGAAATAAAATTATTTAAACACCTAAACCAGTTAAAAAATATTTTTAAATCATATTTTAAGTAAAGTCGATATGTGAAAATCATCGATTTATAAGTTAAAAGAAACAAATTAACAAAACGTGCTAAGTTTAAGGAGTCATACATATATTAAACCAATAAATTATATGTTCAATATTTAATCTTCTAAAGATAATTCTTATATATATAACATTTAAATATGTGTTATCCATATAACTAGGCGTAATATTTTGTGGTGAGTGGTGAGTATTATAAGATTACATTGTAGATACTACTAGCCATATACATATACACATAATTGATGAAAATGAAATAATATTGGAAAGATAAAATAAACCAATGTTGTCCAGGCTAATGAATTTCCCACATGAAGTTGGCATTACAAAGGAGTGGGTAAATTACTCCAATGGTCACTTAACTTTAACCTTCGTTTCAAATTGGTTTCTTAATTTTGATTTTTCTCTTTTCAGTTACTTAAGTTTTATTTCTGTTTCAAATTGGTACCTTCACTATATTTTAAGTCCTTGAAATTTTATACAAAAATTCTTTACTCCTTCAGATATTTAATTTTTCAATTTAATCCAAAATTCAAAGAATTTAGAAATTTATTTTCTCTTAGACTCTAATACCACTCATATACTTCGATAACTATAAATAATATAATTTTTTCTTTTTAATTTTAAAATTTTTTTATTTTTTATTTTTTGAAACAAATTATTTTTTATGATCCAATTTTTTTCTTTTGATAAAATTTAGAAATAATTTTTTTCTTTCTTCTGAAATTAGATCAAAATTAGATATATATATATATACACACACACATACATACATACATACATTATTTTATTAACAATAATTTTTGATAATTTTTTATTACTTATTGTTACTATTTTGGAATTCATTATATGCAATATTTATATTTCAAACTCTACTTTCATTTAAAAAAATTACAATTATTTCTAATAAAAGTAGAGTTTGAAATATAAATATTGCATATAATGAATTCCAAAATATTAACAATAAGTAAT